>CM042674.1:60622000-60715574 GCA_023638005.1 Forsythia suspensa | reverse complement strand
AAATTTATAATATATCGTTCTAACTTTATTAACTAATATTTATATATTAGTTAATATTTTCTTTATTTTAAATCATTTCCTATTGTTTCCTACACATGCATAACTTTCTTCACTTTCTATCTTATTTCGTTTTAGTTGTTTTTCTCTTCTTTCAAGCTTGAAATTATTATTTTCTTTGTCTATCAGTCAAATTTTATTAATATCAAATTTCATATTATATCGTGTCGATAAACTATTCCGACATCTGATTTTTCATATGATTTATTTGACGTACTGCTACCCAAATATCTTAATATATTGCATCTCTCTTATAAAGTCTAGTTGGTTTCGTCATTGTCATAAAGTCTAGTTGGTTTCGTCATTGTCGGCCTGGGCACGATGTGAGGTCTAAGAGGCGGTTATCTCAAATCCAAAATCTTTGAAAGTTCGAACTTTTTATTTTTATTTTTTTTGTGAAAAATTACGTCTATCAATCCCATATTTTTGAAATTGTAAACTTATTTGTAATTATAAATTTTTATTAAATACTATTTTGTCAACTTTGGTTGAATACATGACAATTTTCTAATTGTGCAAAATATTAAAAAGATGACTTTGCAGTTTTTTATAATTTATTTGTGTTATTATCATGTTTATGTTAAATTCGATCCAAATTTGAAAATCAACTGAAACAAACTTGCCTTTTAATTCAATCCAGTCTAATGTGCATTACATCAGCACTGATTCTTTATCAATAATCTACATATGCTTGAAAGTTGAAATATTAGCTTTTTAAGATTATGATCCACTATAAACATCCAACAAAAAGTAGTATAAGTTTATAGTTGACACGATTACATAACTTTTGCAGCATATTGAATACAATAATAAAGTAATAGTTATAACACTTTTTATAATGTTTCACTCACACATTTTATATATAAAATATGGTTTTGATAAAAATAATGTTACATTAAAAAAAAAAATTTTCTCTTTCAGCCTGTTTGATACAAGATACAAGATAAAAGATGCAAAGAATCTATTCTTTACAGCAAAACGTTGGCCACTTCGCTAAAAATATTTTCTTATGGGTTGTGTGTTTTTTTCTGACTGTATGGATATGTTTTCTTTTCCACGCTTGCTCATCAACCTTGACCTAGAATATCTTCACATTACTTGTTTGAAAAAGTTGTTTTGGAAGATTTAGATTCCAAGTATTATCAGAATGTCTACGTAAAAATTGAATAAAAATTATCGTCACATAAGGCATATAGATAAAATATAATAATTGATGGTATAAATATTTAGTTGATAATTTTTTATAAATTATAAACGATTATATTTTCCATTTTAATTGGTTTAACACTTTATCTACCGTTTATAAATATAGGTCGATCCAATTTATTATAATTTAAATTAAATAAATATATTTTTCATCATAGCGCATTCTAGAATTGATTCTACTATTCCAGTGATATCAAACTCTACAAACACCTCAAATATCTTAAAAACAAATTTGAGTACACTGCGTAACATGTAATGTACGTAATCAATTCATCACTACCAATTCAAGACAAGACACGACGACCACATATTACACTCATGAAACTAACATCGTAGGAAGGCTGAGGTGCCAAAAGGCTTGGAATAATATCCTCTCCCTCGTCGTCCACCGCCCTCCCGGCCGAAATGGGAAGCTGCGCCGCTGCGATCCGGAAGTCAAACAAGTTGCAGCTCATTGGAGAGGACGACGATTCACCCACTCTCCGATAAGAGGCTTAAACCATGGTGGAGTTTTCTGCGCAGAGACTGCAGGAAAACTATGGAAAATAGGTGGGCCAATAGCCTTTCAAATTCTATGTCAGTTTGGAACTAACTCAGTAGCCACCATGTTTGTTAGCCATCTCGGAGATATTGAACTCTCCATAACTTTTCTATTACTTTGTCCGTTGTCTGTACCTTCTCTTTCCAGTCTCATGGTCCGAGTTCACTCTCCACCCCCCATTTCAAATTTCTTATTTTGGGTCATAATTGTGATATTTTCTTGATTGTGTAAGATTCTTTCTATATAACAATTTGTCGTTTCTTGTTACTTTTTTAATTGTTGGGTTTTATGAAATTGTCGTTTTTTCAAGTATTATGAAAAGATAATAATATTACCACAGCATTATTTATTAGTATAATACATTCTAATTGCAATAAAATTCTCTAACTATTGGTCACTTTTGCATTTATGACTTTTAACTTTTTAGTAAATTTTATCATCATCCTATTAATTTGTATGTTTTATATTTGTTTTGATAATGATTTTTATCAAAAATTTAATTAGGAGAGGGTAAATTTTTTTATAGATTAAATATAAATAACAAATCTATGAGTTTGATGAAAATATTTTTCACTCATTTTTAATGCACATTATGGCAGAATATTGAATAAATGCTCTTGCGTAGAAACAAAATGAAAACCGTGAAAATTAATAATAAAAAATCTGAAAACTAAATGAAAATTAATAATAAAAAAATACGATGAAAAAAATTTAGAGACATAAGTGTCTAAATACTCAAATGTTGGGGACTTCCTTTATTGCAATTAAAGCGTGGTGTGAATAATAAAAGGTGTTAGTGTGAATATAATTATCCACTATGAAAATGGTCACTTTTTTTTTTTTTTTTTTTTTTTTTTTTTTTGAAAGTACAAAACAATAACCTTAAATAAAATTAGATTTTAAAAAATTTTGGTAAAAGTTGATGAAATGTGTAGTTTGAAAAAAATGAGTTTTAGAAATAGGAGCCAAACATGGCTTAAGATTGATTAAGTGCCGTTACAATTTATATTGTCAAGTACTTCATATTGTGGTGAAGATTTGTCGTGAAGGTTGATTGTTGGGTAACTATGTTCCAGCATTTTGTAGTCCTAGATTGTTTGGTGTGTAATGCGTATGGTAGTTAAAATGTCTAGGAAGAAGAGAATTGTCGTGAAGGTTTTTTTGTCTTGTGGCTATTAGAATGTTTCTTAATTGGTGATTGTGGATGGTTAAATTTTTGTGCAAAATTGCTACTTACCAATAAAAGCTTATTAATACTTGTTTGGTAGAGTTTAAAAAGTAGTGTTTTTTAGGAGATTTTGATAAAAAATGATGGAAATAGGTGGTTCAAAAATATATAAAAATTGTGGTAATATGTGGTTGAAAATGAACTTGAGAAAAAAAGAGTTTGTTTTGAACTCTACCAAACATGTCTTGATATATATTTTTTTAAAGCAGTACATTGCTTATTGTACATGTATAATGTAAAAGTGTCAATTTTATCACTATTATCAGAAAATGGGTTTTTTCCCCTCTAAATGTAGCTGTTTGTGAAAAATGAAAGAGAGAAAAAAGACAATAAACCTTGAAAAAAGAGCGAAAAAAGTAATTTTTGTAAAAAGGCTAGCGTTTACATTTGAAATTGAAATGGTTCGAAAACTCTGGAAACATTGCTGGAACATAAAAAAGACAATTCAGGTTTTCTGTTTTGATCTTGTCATCATAGACAATTTTTTTTCATCATGCGACAAATTATAAGCACTTATGCGCCATGATTGCTAATTAGCTTATATCATGAAATTTTAGGCAAAACTAACAAAGCCTGGTTCTTGTTTTAATATGTCTAGCTCGAGGGCATGGGAAGTGCCCCTTGAGGCGCTATGTGGTCAGGCATTTGGTGCTGGACAAGTTCACATGCTGAGTGTTTTACATGCACAACGCTTCGATGATAATCCTGTTACATGCCACTTGTATGGGTCCTGTTGCAACTCTCTGTATTTGCAACAGCGATTCTGAGCTCCTTGGACAGAAGGATGACATAGCAAATCCTGCAGGAGTATTTACGCTTATGGTTCTCCCTCAAATGTTTTCCCTTGCTGTCAGTTTTCCTACTCCAGAAGTTTCTTCAAGCCCAGAGTAAAGTGTGTGTGCTTGCATGGATCGCATTTCTTGCATTGGCTTCACAAGTTTTTCTATATTTGGCTTTTTATTAATGTATTATTTGGCTGGGGAGCAACTGGTGCTGACGTAGCATTCGACCTTCGAGTTTGGATTACCGCCATTGCTGAATTTTGTTTATGTGGTTGGTTGGTGCAAGGATGGTTGGAAGGGTTTCTTGGTCTGCATTTAAGAATATATGGGCCTTTGTGATGCTCTACTCGCATCTGCCATCATTCTATGCCTAGGGATTTGGTATATGATGAGCATCATTGTGCTTGCTGGAAATCTTGACAATGCCGTGACTGCAGTTGGTTCCCTTTCTATTTGGTGAGCTCAATAACTCTATTTTTGAATTTGGAAAAAAAAGCATATGAAATTTCACTGCTCTCTTCAATGAACAGTCGGTTTTAGTTTATTTATCACTTTGATTGTGTATATAAATAAATTTTCATTGATAACTCAAGGTCTCTGTCCGGCTGCAAATGCCGCATTTCAGTTTATAGTATCCAAGCAATGAGAATGTTACGGTGTAATAATCATCTACTGTTTCAACTTTAGAATCCTCGACTTACTAATTTTGTATTCTAGATTTGAATTTGGATGCTAATCTTTTCTTTTAGTGTAATCTTTCAGTATGAACCTTGATGCAGTGGGAAACCATGAATTGTTCATTGGAGTCAACGCCCAGCTATAAAGGTAAGAAGCTGAGATGTAGCAAACTTCTTATTTAGTTCTTCATAAGCTAATTTATAACACAAGTTGAACTCTCGGTGAATATGGCGTAACCAACTATCCGTTTGATGTAAAATGTTTAGGGAAGCTTCCATCCTCGACACCAAAAATGCGCTATATTTCTTGTGTCGAAATAGTTGAAGAATGTGGGCGATTAGCCGAAGACATGTAGTACTATTTTTCCTTTGACAATGGTGTTTGCTGTCAGTTACAATGGTGTAAATCTTGTTTATAGCGCTAGCTCGAGAACCGATTATGTAACACAGAACTGCGATTTAGGGTGCACTTCTAATAAAGTTAATTACGCATGCTTCGCTTAGAATAAAGTAACTTGAGGATTACGTAATTTTATTTATATCTGTTGAATCTGCGTTACCATATCAGTTAAATTTTTGTTTTATTGCATTCTATACTGGTTTACCTTTATTCTTGTCTCCTATCCCTAACATAACCATTTCTTTTTTTTTTTATACTAGTGTTCGGTGTCTCAAATGAACTTGGCCAAGGGCGTCCAAGAGCAACCAAATATGCTTTATCTGTGTCACAGTCTTTCAATCACTCCTGATTGGGATTCTTTGCATGATTATTGTCCCTAGCTACAAGAAATCATTTAGGTATTATTTACACGAATAGCGAAACTATACTACGTGCTGTTCTGCGCCTTTCAATCCTTCTTGGAATTACAATGCTTCTCAATAGTGTCCAACCAGTGATATCAGGTATTTGATTCAATTTGAATAATATCATATTGACATCTAAGTGGGGTGTCCTACGTTCCGCTTGCTCTCCGGCTTAATTTTTTCTGAGCCATTTGCAGGTGTTGCCATTGGAGGTGGATGGCAAGCTCTCGGCTAACTTACATCAACTTGGCTTGTTATTCGTTATTGGTCTTCCTCTCGGATATGTTCTTGGCTATGTAGCTAATTTTGGAGTGATGGTAAATAAATTTTACTTCAACCTCTATATTGTGGGACTCTGCATCTTAAATTTGATTCTGGAATGCAATTCTGGAGAGCATTACTCCTTCCTTTGAATCTAATCTAATAGCCGCAACTCCCCTCATCTAAGATTCTGTTTCAGAAAGACAAAGAAAATCAGAGTACTGGTATAGGTAAATCGATTTGATTTATGGAAAGAAAAAATAGTTAAGCAATTCCTCACAAGGGAATGCAGTCGAGAAATTTTGAATCAGGTTAGAATTTTTCATCCTTTCCCCATATTAATATCTCAAAGGATTGCTGCTATAACACCCATATATTCTAATTCCTTTTCAACAATTCTTATGATTTAGAATTCATTGTAGGGACTCTGGGGTGGCATGATAGCCGGAGTAGCTCTGCAGACGTGCTGCTAATGCTGGTACTTTACAAAACCAGCACTGGAACAAGGAGGTTGGTGTTAATGGTTCTCCACACTGCTGAGAATGTTTTGCGTGTTTAGTCTTACCTTTGTTGTCAAGAGAATAAAATTACTTCTTTCAGACCATTAAAAGGAAGGTTAATTTTAAAACATTCACATTATAAGTAGTATTTTTAAACAGCGGAAAATACACTTAATCATGTCCAGCGATAAATGTTTCTTTCACTTGTTGAGGATGTTAATTTCATTTTAATATGTGCAGGCGTGTTTTTTTCGATTTTAATATTTCATTTTTGACTAAAAATGATCTTACCAAATATACTTCTTGCAAATGTACTGAAACTACAAAATGCAGGTTGAGGAAACAACAGAGCGCATGCGGAAGTTTGGAGGAGCCAAGACGTATTGGGGAAATCACATAATGACCAGCTTCCATCAAAAAAATGGGATACCTTAATGGAATGTTTGCTGGGCAGTATTCTTTTCTTCCATAACAGTGTCTAATCCTGTCCAGTCCTACTACTAAACATGCTTTAAAGTTAATACTCTAATTAATATAAGACGTTTGTTATTTTGAAATATTAGTTTGTCAATATCAAATTTTTTACACGAGTTCTTCTTTGTTAGTTTAAAATTTGTCATAGTAATTTGTACTTTATTGTTAGAGGTGAAGCACTCTTAGTTTTATTTGTTCTTTTGTATTATTATTATTATGAGTAGTGTAAAATTTACTTTTATAACAAAGGAGCCCTAAAATTGATTTTGGTCTTCCATATCAAAGTTATCCTCAATTGGAGTTCTCACTTTCTTAATTTATCTCTCATTAAGGTCAACTCTACCTCTTAGCATATATTCTCATTTCTTTCTTATTTATCTTAATATACGCATCTCTCTTATAAAGTCTAGTTGGTCTCGTCATTGTCGGGCCTGGGTCTAATATGAGGTCCAAAGAGGCTGCCATCTCATATCATCAAAATCTTTGAAGGTCTGAACTTTTTATTTTAATTTTTTTGTGAAAATTATGTCCATCAAACCCATATTTTTGAAATTGCAACTTACTTGTAATTAATTTTTTATTAAATACTATTTTTGTCAAATTTTGGCTGAATACACAGACAATTTTACTACGAAAATTGTGCAAAATATTAAAAAAGATGACTTTGCGCAGTTCTTTACAATTTATGTGTTATTATTGTATATATATTAAAATTCGATCAAATTTGAAAAATCTCAACTTCAAATCGAACTTGCCTTTTAATTCAATCTGATCTAATTTTCGCATTACATCCTTTTCAATTCTTTATCAATAATCTCATATGCTTGAAAGTTGAAATAATAACTTTTATGAGATGTATGATACTCTTATGTTGTCCAACAAAAAAGTAACAAGCTTTATAGTTGACACGTTACCTAACTTTTTGCAGTATATTGAATACAATAATAAAGTAATAATTATGTTTCCTTTTATACTAATGCCTTGAAACTATTATGACTTGATTGGTTCATACATTTTCATGAAAAATATTACTTTTGATAAAAATAATGTCTCATAATTTTTTTTTCTCGCTTTATTGCTTGTTTTGATCTGAGATGAAAAAAAGAGAATGAATTACCACTAGTACTATTCTTTAGCGTAAATTTGACAACTTTCATGAAAAATATTTTCTTATAGATTTGGTAGTTTTTTTTTTCAACTTTCATAGTTTTTTCCTTTTCATCATTGTCAATCAAACACAACAAACTAAGATTTATATTTACGTGCTTGTTTGAAAAAAGTTGTTTTATTTAAAGATTTAGATTCCAAGTATTATCGAATACAAACACAAAATTAAATAAAATTATATATCTTATAAAATATATAAATAAAATAATATTTAATCGATTTATAAATATTTGTTTGATATTTTTTATAGATTATAAGCTGTATATTTTACATTTTAATTGGTTTATACTTTATATGTGTTATAAGCACCGATCAATCAAATTTAAACTATAATTTAAATTAATTAAGCATATTTTTTATCTACACTCAAAAATTTACTTATTCAATTAGTATCAATCTCACAACTTATAAATATCTTAAAACAAATTTGATTAATGCCAAAAGTCAAACATGTCATGTTCTTATTAAATTCATCTGCAATTCAGACAAGACACGACGACCACACATTAAACTCGTGAAACTTACAGCAGAGAGGCACAGGAGCCAAAGACTTGGAATAATATCCTCTCCCTCTCGTCTCCACCCGCCCTCCGGCCCGAAATGGAGGCTGCACCGTTACTTGATCGGAAGTCTGACGAGTTTGCAGCTCATTGGAGAGGACGGCGATTACCTCCGATAAGGGGGCTTAAACCATGGTGGAGAGTTTTCTGTATAGAGACTGCAAAACTATGGAGAATAGGTGGGCCAATAGCCATTCAAATTCTGTGTCAGTTTGGAATTAACTCAGTATCCGCCATGTTTGTTGGCCATCTCGGAGATATTGAACTCTCCGCCTTTTCATTGCTTTGTCCGTTATCTGCACCTTCTCTTTTCGGTCTCATGGTCAGTTCCTCTTCACCCCATATAAAAATATATTATTTTTGGGTCATAATTGTGATATTTTCTTGATTGTAGATTCTTTCTATAACAATTTGTCGTTTCTTATTACTTTTTTTTTAATTATTGGGTTTTATGAAATTGTCATTTTTTTCAAATATTATGAAAATGTCACTTTTTAGCGAAAGTACCAAAACAACCTTAAATAAAATTAGATTTTTTAATAGATTTTTGGTAAAGTTGATGAAATGTGTCTTTATAAATTATAGTTTATTAAATACTTGTTTGGTGGAGTATAAAATAATTTTTGGAGATTTTAATAAAAATTTGATGAAATATATGTGGTTGAAAGTTATAAAAGTTATGGATCTGTAAAATATGTGATTGAAAATAGAGTGAGAAAAAAAGAATTTCTTTAAACTCTGCCAAATATGGAATGGAGTTAAATATTTGAATAATCACTGAAACTTTTGAGTATGATCTTTGTTTGCTTGTTGAAATTTAAAATGTTCTGACAGCTGCATCTTTGAATAAGTATTCGTTATTCTTCGCTCCTCGCTGATACGTTAACGATCATTGGGACGGATCTGCGCATATGTAATGACGAAAAGTCTACATGTCCGTCGGTTGCCTTGATGCTGACATGTGGAAGCCACATCAAAATTGCGATTTGTCTGCGTCGAAGGAAAAAAATTTCCTCTGCCTCCTCGAGCAGACGAGAGGAAAAAATTCCCTCTGCCTCGCTCGGCGAGCATATTACCCGCTTCGGCGAGAGCGAGGAGATATGGGTTTTCCCCTTACGTATATTTGAAGATGATATTGAGTGATATTTGAAGATGAAATGCAAGATGAAAAACTACATAAAACGGATCGTGCTTCTTGGGCGAATGAATCTTAAATATTCCATACATATATTTGATAGATAGTTGAGATGAAAAGGTTGGTTCTTAAATATTCCATACATATATTTGTTTTGATAGTTACACAAAAGGTTGAATGCGAGTGAAGTTTAATATCTGATGTAAATTCAAAAAATACCACAAATCTACATTCATTGGTGCTTATGACCGACATCCACATCATGTAACAACTTCATCTTGATCTTGGTGGTCTGCAAGCGAGATGATTTTGTGTTAATCGGCATCTATGCACGCGTTCTTGCATCTCTTGTTGTCAGCTGCCTCCTCGCATTCAATCTTTTGAAGGTTCTCAACTATAGGCTAATGTCGATTTCTTCCATTCGAATATAGTTCACAACCGCTTTTCCTTTATCGTGTCCTCTCTGTACGATAAATGGAATCTTTGAGGGTCTTTCCTTTCATCTATCGTCGACTCAAGATTGTGAACATAAAATGGTAAATTGAATTTATCTCTTGGTACGACTTGATGCGCCTTCCGTTTGCCCTTTTTGGAATAAGTTTCTCCTACGCGATTAACTAACATTATTAGGCGTCATATGAGAATGTATTCAACCTCGATAATTGATAACGATGGGCGTAGTTAACCTTTTTTCCCTTGAAGCGGGAGATTTAATCTCATTCTCCACGAGTCTAGGCGAGCGTGAACCAATCTTGTCCAGTGAGTAAGTATAAATGGAGGTCAATTTATTAACTATATTGTATACATACTGACTAAGTAAATTGTAAATATAAAATACTTATATTATGCAGTGCGTTGAGGCACCAAATGATATCTCTTATTATGCTTGCAAATCCACACAGAGCAGCATGTAAGCTGACTACTTGACATTTCCTTTTCATTATGGACTTTGGAGGCATGCAGTCTTTGAATGAAATCTTCTTCTCCTTGTCTCTGCTCTTTTTTTTTGTTGCCTACCTTTTTTGCAACTTCTTCACGTCAAGCTTTAATATGAAAATCCATAGTGTTTTTACATTAGTTGGTTTCAAAATCTAATTGTAGCAAAGTAACTCTAAGACTACATTTGTGTAACAATTATCGGATTTATCTTTAGACTCATTCCTCATCTGTATATAAGCTGCTTTGTAAGCGTGGCAATGAAGAATCTAGTTAGATTACATTTTGAAAATATTGAAGTTCGGATCCTCCTCCATATCATCGACATAAACCGCATCGAGAATTGGATTTAGGCGCTCCAGATAATGTATAAAATTTTGATAACATCTCAATAATTGAAAAAATTCACAAAATAAAATAAAATAAAATAAAAAATGGTGGTGGTCTCTAAAATTAATGACTTTGAGTAGTTTTGAGAATAACAACAAATAACATCAATCAACTACTGACAAAGTGGGTGTTTTACCTCAATGTGGTTCCTCTATACCCGACGTTGTTGATTTTTCACACAGAGTGGTGGTCCCCAATTAGGGGTAGATATGTTTGTCGCGTAATGAGTAAAGCTGGAGATTAGGTTATATGAGCAAATCTTTTTAGGGATTTCAATTTAGGGTTTCAAAATGTGATTTAGAATTTCTATTTTGAGGAAATATGATTTGGGAATTGGAATTTCAATTGCGTGAAAACGATTAGGGAAGATAAGTTTAGGCTTGATTTGGGTCAATTATGTTTGAAGAATGGTTAAAATCATTTAAGGAAATATTTTTTTTTTTTAGTCGTAGAAATCGCACTTCAAAGTGCGATTAAATAACTTCACTTCATGTCGCGCCGTTTTGGCGATCGCGTTTTGACATGTAGACTTTTTGTTTTGCTACATGTAATAGGTCCGAGTCTAATGGTCGTTAATGTATCGTGAAGAGTGAGTAACGGTGAGTGGATTCGAAGTATAGTGGCGTTCGACAGCATTTTGAAGTTCGTTGAGCAAGCGAAGACCATACTCAAGTTCGGTGATTATTGAACATTTAATTCACCAAACATGTGCTAAGATATATATCACAAGATATATATATTTTGAAACCAGTACATTTAACATTGTACATATCTGATGTAAAAGTGCCAATTTATCACTATTATCGAAAATGAATCTCTCTCTCTCTCTCTCTCTCTCTCTCACAATGTGGCTATTTTGGAAAATGAAAAGAAAAAGACAATAAAACTTGAAATGGCTAGCATTTTTGTTTTGAAATAAGCGATCGCATGATACAAATACAGGCTATGGCAGGGTTTAAAATTAGTCTCAAAATTTTAATTATAAGGTTGGGCGATCGTCCCATATTTGGCTTTAAGCGATCGCCCTGAGTTTAATTCCGGTCCGTCCTCGTTTTGATCTCCAAATTTGAATTATATTGCGTTTTGGCCTCCAATCTTCAACTAGCCTCCAATATGTCTTTAATATAATCCTTAGTTTGAATCGAATATACTAAAGTTGGCTATTTTTTGTCATACTCATTTTGAAGGTTGGTGTCTTTGCTTATGCACTTTGGGTGCTCTGTTTTGGTCTCGTAAGCTTGAACAAGAGACTTGTATGGCGTCTTTGATCTTCTTAACTCTTGATCTCGTTATTGGTCCCCACGAATATATAACGAGTCTTTTCTAGATTGGTCCATGGTTCGCATAGTCCATTCGAAAAAATAAGAGCAAATTTTTTGTAAAAGGCTAGCATTTACATTTGGAAATCGAAATGGATTCGAAAACTCTAGGAAACATTGCTGAAACATAAAAAAGACAATTGGTTTTCTTTTTTGTTCTAGTCATCATAGACAAAAATTTTTCATCATGCAACAAATTTATAAGCACTTGTCGCGCCATGATTGCACAAATTGGCACCCTTATCATGAAATTTGAGGCAAAACCTAACAAAGCCTGGTTCTGTTGCAATATGTCTAAGCTCGGTATGGGAAGTACCCTTGAGGCGCTATGTGGTCAGGCCTTTGGTGCTGGACAAGTTCACATGCTTGGTGTTTACATGCTGGCAGCTCGTGGACGATAATCCTAATACCGCCACTTGTGTCGTATGTTGCCGCTCGTGTTTGCAACCCGATTCTGAAGCTCATTTGGACAGAAGGATGACATAGTAAATCTTGCAGGAGTATTTACGCTGATGGTTCTCCCTCAAATGTTTTCCCTTGCTGTCAGTTTTTCCCACTCAGAAGTTTCTTCAAGCCCAGAGTAAGTCGATGTGCTTGCATGGATCTCATTTCTTGCATTGGTTTCTAGTTTTTCTATGTTGGCTTTTATTAATATATTTGGCTGGGGCAACTGGTGCAGCCCGTAGCATTCGACCTTCACGAGTTGGATTTCGGCCTTACGCTGAATTTGTTTATGTGGTTGGTTGGTGCAAGGATGGTTGGAAGGGATTTTCTTGGTCCGCATTTAAGGATATATGGGCCTTTGTGAGGCTCTCCCTCGCATCTGCCATCATGCTATGCCTCTAAGTTTGGTATATGATGAGCATCATTGTGCTTGCTGGAAATCTTGACAATGCCGTGACTGCAGTTGGTTCCCTTTCTATTGGTGAGTTCAACAACTCTATTTTGAATTTGGAAAAAAGGCATATGAAATTTCACTAGCTCTCTTCAATGAGCGGTCGATTTTAGTTTATTTATGACTTTTGATTGTGTATATAAATAAATTTTCATTGATAACTCAAAGGTCTGTCCGGCTGCAAATGCATTTCCAGTTATAACTTGCCTACAAGCAATGAGAAATGTTCACGAAATTGTAATAATCATCTACTGTTTCCAACTTTAGAAACCTCGACTCACTAATTTTTGTATTCTAGATTTCGATTTAGATGCTAATCTTTTCTTTTGGTGTAATCTTTCAGTATGAACATTGATGGGTGAAACCATGCTGTTCATTGGAGTCAGCAGCTGCTATATAAGGTAAGAAGCTGAGATGCTTAGCAAAACTTCTTATTTTGTTCTTCATGATTTTCTCGTCTATAACTTCAGTTGAACTCTCGGTGAATATGGCGTAGTCAACTGTCAGTTTTGACATAAAATATTTGTGGGAAGCTTCACCATCCTCCACCACCAAACATAAGCTATATTTCTTAGCGTGACGAAATGATTGAAGAATCTAGACTGATTGGCTAGAGATATTTAGTACTATTTTTCCATGACAATGGTGTTTAACACTCAGATTTAAAATGGTGTGGAAATCTTGTTGTAACGCTAGCTTGAGAACGATTATATAGCACGGACTGCAAGATTTAGAGGTGCACTTCCTAATAAACTCTCGAGTCACATGCTTCCTTAGAATAAACTGCTTGAGATTAAGTAATTTTATTTATCTCTGTTGAATACCCGCGTTACCATATCTGAGTTAAATTTTTTGTTTTGTTGCATTCTATTCTGGTTTTGTTTATTCTTGTTTCCCTATCTAACTATTTCACTGCCTTTTTTAATACTGGTGTTCTCGTGTCTCCAAATGAACTTGGCTTAGGACGTCCAAGAGCAACCAAATATGCTGTCTATGTCACGATCTTTCAATCACTCCTGATTGGGATTCTTTGCATGATTATTGTCCTAGCTACAAAGAAATCATTTAGGTATTATTTACACGAATAAGCGAAACTATCTCGTGCAGTTTCTAGCCTCAATCCTTCTTGGAATTAGTATGCTTCTCAATAGTGTCCAGCCAGTGATATCAGGTATTTGATTCAATTTGAATATCATATTTGGCATCAAAGTGGGTGTCACGTTCCCTTGCTCTCCCGGCTTAATTTTTTCTGAGCCATTTGCAGGTGTTGCCATTGGAGGTGGGTGTAGCAAGCTCTGGTAACACATCAACCTGCTTATTACGTTTTGGTCTTCCTCTGACATGGATATGTTCTTGGCTATGTGGCTAAGTTTGGAGTGATGGTAAATAAATTTTACTTCAACCTCTATAATGTGGGACTCTGCATCTTAAATTCGATTCTGGAATGCAATTCTGGAGCATTACTCCCTTCCTTTGAATCCTAATCTAATAGCATAACTCCCCTCATCTAAGATTCTGTTCCAGAAAGACACAGAAAATCATGTACTGGTTTAAGTAAATTGATTTGGTTTATGGAAAGAAAAAAAATAGTTCGACAATTCCTCACACCGAGGGGAATGAGTCGAGAGAATTTTGAATCGAGTTAGAATTTTTTCATCCTTTCCCATATTAATATCTAGGGTTTGCTATATAACTTGGTATATTCTAATTCCTTTTCAGCACTTCTTATGATTTAGAATTCATTGTAGGGACTCTGGGGGTGGCATGATTGCCGGAGTAGCTCTGCAGAGCGTTGCTGCTATTACTGGTACTTTACAAACCAACTGGAACAAGGAGGTTCGTATTAATGGTTTCTCCACACTGCTGAGAATGTTTTGCATATTTAGTCTCGTTACCTTTGTTGTCAAGAGGCATAACTTACTTCTTTCTGACCATTAAAAGAAAGAGTTAATTTTAAAACTTTATTCACGTATAAGTAGTCTTTTTAAAGCTTAGCAGAAAATACTCTTAATCTATATCGGCGATAGATGTTTCTTTTTCACTTATTGAGGATGTTTGAATTTTCATTTGTGCGCGCATATGCGGGCATGTATTTTTAGATTTTAATAATATTTCATTTTGACAAAATGATCTTTCCGAATATACTTCTTGCAAATGTACTGATAAACCACAAAATGCAGGCTTGAGGAAACAGGCAGGCACATGCGGAAGTTTGAGGCAAGACGTATTGGAGAAATCACGCAATGACCAGCTTCCATCAAAAATGGAATACCTTAATGAATGTTTGCTGTCGCAGTATTCTTTTTCTTCCATAATAGTGTCCTAATTCTATCCCGTCCTATTACTAAACATTCTTTAAAAGTAAAAAGACCCTAATTAATTTGAGCGATTTTATTATTTTGAAATATTAGTTTCACAATATCAAATTTTTTTTGCACTGAGTTCTTCTTTGTTAGTTTAAAATTTGTACTTATTGTATTCGAGATGGATACCTGGGCTGCAAGGTCACGTTTGATTTCAAAGCATTGAGTTTGGTGGAGTCAAAACTGATTCCATATATTTGAATTGCTAAGAACTTATTAGTTGGAAAATATGTGTGAAAAAAGCAATTTTTCCTAAAAAGTAAAATTTCATCCCCCTTAAGAAAATATTTTCTCATTCTCAAGAAAAATGCTTGATTTATATGAGAAATAAGAAAATGTTTTACTGGAAAAAAATGATTATCAAACATCATTGTGGTTGGAAAATGGGTGAAAATATTTTTTTCATGGAAAAGTGTAATTATCAAAGCGTATCAGTTGGAAAATAGGTGAAAATATTTTTTAAGCATGAAAATAGTTACTTGTTAAACGCACTCAGTTTTATTTTATTCGATCATTATATGATGTTGAAAATATGATACACCCCATTGGTCTAATACGTTTGTTTGCTAAAGTGTTTTGTAGATTATAAGCGGCCGGATATTCTGTAGAATGTATGGATTAAAAAGTAATAAAATCATTGATCTTACAGAAATATAGAACGACTATAAACATAAGTTGGTTAAATTAATCGAATATCTTTTTATTAGCTATAAATCTAATCTACTTATCTATCATACTTGTTACAACAGATTTATAAGCATTCTGCAACTTTAAAGATTTATCAATTTTAGCGCACCACCAAACATGTGCAGTCAATCTGTTCATATATAATTCTTGTTTTTTTTTTTTTTTTTTGTAATATTATATAATTTGCGGGATCATAACTTATTATTCACCCATTTCGTAATATCTCAAAACATAAACACACTTATTAAGTTATTCACCTAGTGCAAGTCAAACTGTTCAAACTAATTCTTGTTTTCTGTAATACTTGCCTTAGAATTTAATAGACATTTAGTCCAGATCAAATCACACGTACGAAACTACACGTAAAGTCCACATGTCAAAACTACAACATTTAAATGACTATTCAACCCAAAAAGAAAGAGAAATGTGGTAGCTGAAGAGAATGAAGAAATGTAGTAGCTGAAGAGAATGAAGAGAAATGTAGCGAGCTGAAAAGATACTAACAAATGACATAAAAAGGAGAGACATGAGTCATGAGTGATTACAGCTGCAATACAAGATAGAGAAGATATTTTTTTTTCAGTACCTCTTTCTTAAAAAGAAAAAAGAAACATTATTGTTAAGTAAAGATTCAACGGACATATATTATGCTATATTATTATGAATTTCTTTAATTTCACAAGTCTTTATATAAGAATATTTAAGATATTTTATAAATAATAAATTATTTTAAACCAACGAAATAAAAGTGCTAGAACATTTTTCTCACTACTAAAGAAAATCACATCGCCGTCAGTCATACTACTTAATGTTCACATCATCCTCCACGTCACACTATTTGAAAGGTAATTGCATGTCTATGTCTCAATTTGAGAAGGCTTAGAAAAATTCTTCAAAAAATAAGTGATAATGGTGATTTAATACGTTTAAAACATAATTGGTTTAATAAATGACACACACAGTAAAATATCGGAACTAGATCCGCTAGAGCAGCTCAAAAATTAAGTAGTACGAGGGTTGCTCGATCTTGCCTTGCCACGCATAAAAGTAGGCGGTGGTTGACCTCAACCACCATCACGAGGGTACAAGGTTTGATCGGAAGTCGAGGTGCCATTTACCGCGTAGGGGGAGTGTTCGACCTCGACCCACCACTTTTAAGTGCAAATCGACCACTGTTGTCAAACCATGTTTCAAACCTCGACAAAGTACAAGGTCCAACCACACTTGGGTCAAACCTTAAGGTCAACTCTGACCACCACCCCACCATGAGGTAACAAGTTCGAGCCACTAGTGGTTTGCGGACCCATTTCGACCTTGTAAAGATGACCAAGTTACGAGCATCTTTGTGGAACCTCCGGGGCTCTTCTGCAACCTCACCATGCAAGGTTGGTTGATTTGCCCAGAGGTCGATGCTTGCACGTTAGGAACTTATAGAGTGAACAAGCCCACTCAATATCCGGTGGTCACTGGTATTAATCCTTCTCCCATTCGCGTGTCACAAAAACTTCCTTGACTCGATCCATATTTGTAGAAATGAAAAAAAAAAAAACACATCATCCCAAACTATTGTTGTCTTAAATAGGGATACATGGAAGATCCCTATGCATCACAAAAAACTTCTATATATAGGCTAAAAATGTATTTTCTTCTTTATTTATTGTCTACATTCTTAGCTTTGATATATGCAAAATTACTTTATATAAAAATATATATTCTCTTACATTGGAGAAGTTTTGGTCCTATTTTCATATCATGAAAATATCATAAAAACATTTATCATTCCCTATTTTATTTTAAACTTCAATAAGTGATCCAAGTAAACTTTCACAAAACACTTTTACATTGTTCATTTAATTTTAATTATTCACGCATTCATTTATAGAATTCAAAACACAATTCACTATTTTTTTTAAATGAGAAAAATGAATAGGTCTTCAATACAAGTAACAACCAACAAGTGGAAGTATTAAATGTTAAGCCCCGGCATATCTCCCGATAGTAAAAGGGATGGTGGACTGGATAGACGCATTGACACAGTGCAGTTAAATCTTGAAATATTCAATGTGCGCCTATCATGACGGGAGTTCTTACCAAATTCGTTAATAGTCAAAGCGCACATGCATGTCTATCCTTTGGCCCAGGCAGGCGCACGTTCTGCGTTAAATTCCTCTGGCCAAAAACTGCAGGACGAGAATCGGTGGGGGCCTCCAGTGATCACTAAAGTACCATAGCCGCGCGGGAGATAGTTTAGAGAAAGCACACCGATCCATGACATTGCGGTGAGAAGGCGTGATATATTATTTGGATGAAAAAGAAAAGAGAGACAACCATTCTACTATATTAAGAATATTTTATTTTATTGTCTTATTTTACTTGGTTTGCATTTATAAATACTATTGTCTTGTTTTTAACTATACATAATTGATCCTTATTTTTTCACCGCATACATAATGTTGGATGTATGTAGGGAGTTCAACCTTTATTAAATGTCTCGTTAGAGAAGTCAAAAGATTAAAGAGGAGTATCTTTGTGGGACTAGGAGTCGTGTGAGATTCCTAAGACGTGGCACAATATAGGCCGTCAAGCAGCAGCACTATTTGAACATATTTTGCTATTGTCTGTCAAAATTAAATAACCCAATAACAACGTTTTGTCGGTGGTTTTAGTATTTGTAATCATCACTTTAATATCAACATCTTTTATTTATATTCACTACTGATCTAAAATCCGTCTAAGTGACATTTAAATTATGAGGGTGGCAATTCTCAGTCGCGTCTTAATCAGCGCGTCGCGCGAAATGCTTGTCTCGCCCTCACCCAAACTTTACATAGCTTAAAACTTAAAATTGGGCGTGGCGTTTCAACGTCACGTTTCTGACTTTTTATAAAGCACTACAATATTAACGTATGATCACAACCTTTTATAAATTATTATTTGATAGAAATTTTGACTAAACAATTATTATACATAAGAAAAACTATTAAAGATAGAAGAAAGGAAGTAGTATATTACGAGACACCAAATACAATTTAATTTCATGTAAAAGGAGCAAAGCATGTATCATCATCAATGTGTTTAAGCATACCGTGATGGTCAAATAAATTTATTTAAAAAAAGAAAGAGAGGGTGGTGTTGAGTTTTTGGGAAGATGAAGCTTTACATTTTATCTTTTTAAAAGTTGTAGGAAGATTTACAATTTTTTTGTGTTGTTTTTAGTTTTTTTTGTATTTTGTTTTATTTAAAGAGAATAGTGAATTGGTCAAAATATGTCAAAAGATACGATTTTATAAAAATACAAAGATTGAGGATGATCAATACAAAAAAATTTTTTTAGAGTAAATTTATTACACAATTAAAAAAGATTGAGAACTAAAAATTACAAATTATCATTATTTAATATATCCCAAGATAGCACTCATCCTTTCCCCATTATTTAATCCATGCAAACTACCCCCCTTCCTTTAAACCAATCGCCGAAACCTCCCCATCTCACCAAATTTATCCTACCCACCCAGTTATTAATATAATTCAATAAATTATATTAAAATAAATAATTTGCTTATTATTATATTAATTTATATATTTTTTAAAAAAATATAATATATAATATTTATTAAGTTAAATATTATTTATATCATATAATAAATAATACAATTAACATTACTTTTATTAAGGTTATAGTGAGTAATTAGTTAGTTTATATTTTAGGAAACAAATTAAGTTTTAGTGTTTGGTCTAATAATTTGTTGAGTTTATTGACCATTTCATAGTTTATCTTATTATTATTATTATTATTTATTTAGAATTATATATACAAAAATTATTTTATTTTATAATAAGTCCCAAGTGCAAATCATTATTTTTTTTTAATAAACTCAGCTCAAATTATTGGGCCAAATACTAAAACTTAATTTGTTATCCAAATAAAACTAACTAATTACTCTACTGTGACGCCATTAAAAAGTAATGTTAATCGTAATCTGTATTATATGAGGTAAATAATGCTTAACTCAATAAATATCATTGCTCTTCATCCGTAGCGATGCTTTATCGCCACATAAAAGATAAAAGATTCTTCATTGTCACATCGGCACGTCTTATGTACCAGACCAAATTCCATATATCTTCCTAACGCATCACTTTCATTTCTTGTTTTGCTATGTGCTTGGTCAATAAGCGAACGTCTGCAATAAATTCCTCTCTTCTCTCTCTCTCTGAATGTTCAAATATTTTACCTAACCAGCAGCAATCCACATTCTAGATCTTCTACTACGACCCACCATCAAGAAAATAAAAGTTAAAGATACTAGTATGTTATATTTTTTAATTAAATATATAATAAATCAAATAAGGTTAGAAATTATTTATTTTTAATTTAATAAACTTAATTATAACAATAAATTTGGTTGTGTTAATAAACTTGGTTAGACTTGGGTTCGGGGGTTGAGCGGAAGCGTGTGTGGAGGTGGGTAGACGGATGGTTGTATCAAAGGTCTCTAATGTTTTAAAATTATCGTGACATGCCTCAACCTAAAATAATCGTATCATAAGCATTCACCAATGCAAGTTTAAAGGTAAAATGTATCGGAGGTCTCTCAAGATTCTTCCACAATTGTGCATTCAGAGCCAAAATGGCATGGTGCAACAATTGGTGTCTCGTCTTAACTCCTTATATATATAACCCTTTTCCATCTTCAACACTTCAACTCAATCTTCTCCATTGAACATCAGCACTTAAAAGACTTAAACATCATGATTTTTCTCTTCTAACAACACTGACATCACTGTAGTTTTTCCTTGCATTTCATCATCTCTTTAAGTTCCAAAAATTTACTCCACCATCCTTTATCAAACCATGGGTCGCCTCTGTATCCTTCTACAGAATCATACCGCCTCTTGGATTGGTACATGTTTAGCTAACTGGACCTACATTTATAATCAGCAGTAAAGATTCGCGTACCAAGAACAATAAAGAACCAAACAATGTTGAATATATTTTAAACAAATTTTGAGAATTTCCAAAAGGGAAGCCTCCTTTAACGATTTACTTGGGGATTTTCAAAAGTTGGAATATTTAATGTTGATGGTGAAAAGTGGAGCCTCCAATAAAATTAGCAAGCCGTAAATTCAGGTAAAGTCTTTGAGAGAATTTGTAGTGAAAATTCGGAAGATGAGGTCGAAAATAGACTTCTTCCCGTGCTTGAAAATGCTGAGAAACAACATAATATTGGACATTCAAGAGGTTTTGAGGAGATTTGCATTTGATACTATTTGTGAGGTGTCATTAGGCACTAACCTTTCTTGTTTGGATCTTTCTAGCCCGTCCGCCACTCGTGGAGGCGTTAGACAACGCTTCCAAATTCTCTACAATGCATGGGGTGGAGCCACTCATTCTCTAATGCATGGGTGGGCTTGTGAAATGCAAGAGAGCTCAAATTAGCTCGAGAAGAAGCTTAAAGAATCTGAATTTTATTCATAGCTCGTGAATGAAACAATTCAAGCCAAGAAACGAAAACTCGAAAAGGATGGAGCAAATGATCTTTGTTGAGGTTTTGGGTGTTGGACTTGATGATGAAATGGTTAGAGACATGGTGATAGGTTTCTGATGGCGGAAGAGACACCACCTCCTGCCTGACGCTGGCTTTTCCGGTTACTTTCCACACCCGATATTGAAAAACAAGTGGTGGATGAAGCTTTTTCGATCAATAGTGGCGAAAAATCACTGAATTTTGATGATTTAAAAGAATGAAATACATTAAAGCTTGTTTATGTGAATCCATGAGGCTATATCCACCGTGGTGTGGGACTCAAAACATTTCGCAAAAGAAACCTCCTCATAGGTGAAAGTGGATTTACCTTTTGCCCTACCATTCCCACTCGCCTTTTTGGCAGAAAATTCGCGTGCAGTCCACACTTTGGTTTTAACGGCAAAATTTGATGGAAAGTGTGAAGAGGACTCTCATGCTTTCTTTTAAAACGTTGGGGACCTTTGATGCAATTATCCTAAATAAATAAATATATCACTAACAATTCCGGGAAATATTTTTTCCGAATCGGGTTCAGAGCATCGCTCGGAATAATATCCTCCTCTCATCTCCACCACCATCCGGCCGAAATGGAGGCTGCGCCGCTACTTGATCGGAAGTCCTACGAGTTGCAGCTCATTGGAGAGGACGGCGATTACCTCCCGATAAGAGGGCTTAAACCATGGTGGAGAGTTTTCTGTATAGAAACTGCAAAACTTTGGAGAATAGGTGGGCCAATAGCCATTCAAATTCTATGTCAGTTTGGAACTAACTCAGTAGCCGCCATGTTTGTTGGCCATCTCGGAGATATTGAACTCTCCGCCTTTTCTATTGCTTTGTCCGTTATCTGCACCTTCTCTTTCGGTCTCATGGTCAGTTCCTCTCCACCCCGTATAAAAATATATTATTTTAGGTCATAATTGTGATATTTTCTTGATTGTGTAATATTCTTTCCATAACAATTTATCGTTTTTGAAAGTTATAAAATCTTGAAAAAAGGAAAAAAAAGGTCAAAATATTTAGAGGAGAAATAGTGAAAATTTTCAAAGATAAATAAAGAACAATATACAAAATGTGTTTCAAGCCTCCAAAAAATATTTTCAAAAGCAAACATGAAAAAAAGTGGAATAAATGTAACCAAAACAAAACAAAAAAGTTTAAAGTTTAAAAAAGAAAAAAATTAAAATAAAATTAATAAAAAAAAAAAAACATTTAGTTACATATTCAAATTCCAAACTTCAAAATTATTAAACCAAATTGATTGAAATTAAATTATCCAAGAATCATATCTTCAAAAATTTAAATTGTATTTACAATATAACAATTCCAAAATAACAAATTAAGAATTTATATAAATGAAAAAAAATAACAAATGGGGATCCATGATAAAAAAATCAAAATAAATTTCTCAAATTTCATATTGAGAGAGACATTTAACAATGCACAGAATATGTTACCACTTAAATATGAAGGTAAAAAATTGCCTCAGAACCAAGGCAAAATAAATAAAGTGTAAAAAAATCCAAACAAATAAACATTATTTTAACAAATATAAAAAGCAAATCAAAAAAATACTAAACCCCAAAAGATATATGGCAACATGAATAAATTGGGATTTGCAAAAAGGAAAATTAAATTGGAAAACACCCACATCATTGAAAAAAATGCAATAAAAAAAAAGAAAAAAATAAATTGGATAAAAACCAACAAATAAGCAAAAAAAAACCAATTCAAAATGGCGGACAAACCAAGAAACACTTAATTAAATTAAATTATTAAAAAATTAACCAAAAGGTTGGAACAAATAACCAGGAAGAATTTACAATTTTTAACTAAAATTTAACTATAGTAATTTAAATATTTGAATTAATTGAATATTATTATAATTATTTAATTAAAGTTATATTAAACAATTTATTTATTTTAAATTTGAAAAATTCCTTAATCAAATATGAAAATTGACAAATAAAAAAAAAGGGAAATTTTAAATTCTTGGAAAAAATTTCAAAATAATCCTTTTAAAGGATTGATTTGGAAAAGTTTGTTTAAAAGAATCCCAAAATTGTTTTTTGGGATTAAAATATAACCATATGAATTCAAAAATTGGGGTTTTTCCAAGAACACCGTATTTCCCTTAAAAAAATTTACTCAATTTATGCTAGAACTCATTGATTTTGCAACTTTTTTGGATTTAAATACTGAATTGTCGTAAATGCCTTCATGTTGTGTTAATCATGATTTTGGAATTTAAATAACTTTATTATATTTTAATTGGTAATTTTTATTAATTTGTTTTGGTTTTTCATTTTGAAGGTAAATGAAAATTGGTAACAAAGTAATATTTTGTTGAATTAACTTAGGTAATTTTCCAGGAATTAATTTGATTAGGATAATTAAAAACAAATTGTTATTTAAACAGAATTTTTTTGAGCCCAATTTAATTTGGCCGAATTTTTTAATTTTGATTTTTCACTTTTGGTTCATAATTTTGATTTTAGAAATTTGGAATTAATTTAATTTTTCAAGGAAGACTATTTTGAAAAATTTTAAATTTTTAAGATAGGATCTTGTTTTTCATTTTTTATTATTTTTAATTTTCTTAAATTTGTATTTGATTTAAATTGTTTTAAAATTTTTATTGCTTAAATTGTTTTAAAAATTTTTTTGATTTTAATTTAAAATTTGTTCAAATCTTATTTTTTAGATTTTAATTAATTTTTTCCTTAAACTTAATAATTTTTAAATCTTTGGACCTAATTGTTTTTTACAATTTAATATTTTATGAATTTCTTTCGTTTTTAGAAATCAAATTAGAATTATGTTCTAATTGAACCTATTATTTTCAATTGATTTAATTTATTTTAATAATAGATTATTTTTTTTTTCTTTGACTCAATTTAAAATGTTTTAAAATTTTATTTTCTTATTTTCCCTTCTAATTAAATTTTTTAATTAATGATTAATTTATTAAAAATTTTCAATTTATTGTTTAAAAGAATTAGTTATTTTTCATTATTTATTCATATTAATTTTCAGATCATTAGATTATAGAATTAGAAATATTTGATTTGAGATTAAGTAACTATTCTAATGGGTTAGAATCATTATACTATGAAACAATTAGATAAATTGAAAGAGACAATTATGTGCATGCTGTCGATCTGAAACTTAATACTTGTCTGATTAAGACTCAGTAAACTAAGATATTTAATATAAACAAATATTTGATGATCTTCAATTTCTAGAGTTAGATTATGAGGAACTATAAGTCATCTAATTTGAATCAGATAGTGAACTATAAGTGATAGAAATTTGTGAAAGTAAACTTGTTAATTGTCTCATTCATACATTAACCATAATAATCCTGGAATTATTCGAGAACAATATAGTCTAAATTCTTGATTTAAATGTTGTAAATTGATTCAATAGAATAACAATTTGTTTATGTGGTTGGTTGGTGCAAGGATGGTTGGAAGGATTTTCTTGGTCCGCATTTAAGGATATGTGGGCCTTTGTGAGGCTCTCCTCGCATCTGCCATCATGCTATGCCTCGAGATTTGGTATATGATGAGCATCATTGTGCTTGCTGGAAATCTTGACAATGCCGTGACTGCAGTTGGTTCCTTTCTATTTGGTGAGTTCAACAACTCTATTTTTGAATTTGGAAAAAGGCATATGAAATTTCACTAGCTCTCTTCTATGAATGGTCAATTTTAGTTTATTTATCACTTTGATTGTGCATATAAATAAATTTTCATTGATAACTCAAGGTCTGTCCGGCTGCAAATGCCGCATTTCCAGTTTATAGTATGCCAAGCAATGAGAATGTTACGAAATTGTAATAATAATCTACTGTTTCAACTTTAGAAGCCTCGACTCACTAATTTTGTATTCTAGATTTCAATTTAGATGCTAATCTTTTCTTTTGGTGTAATCTTTCAGTATTAACATTGATGGGTGGGAAACCATGCTGTTCATTGGAGTCAACGCTGCTATAAGGTAAGAAGCTGAGATGCTTAGCAAAACTTCTTATTTTGTTCTTCATAAGCTCGTCTATAACTTCAGTTGAACTCTCGGTGAATATGACATAGTCAACTGTCAGTTTTGACGTAAAATGTTTGTGGGAAGCTTCCATCCTCCACCACCAAACATGAGCTATATTTCTTGCATCCGAAATGATTGAAGAATCTAAGCTGATTGGCTAGAGATATTTAGTACTATTTTTTTCCATGACAATGGACAATGGTGTTTAACACTTTGTCAGATTTAAAATGGTGTAAATCTTGTTGTAACGCTACTTATGAACCGATTATATAGCACGAACTGCGATTTAGAGGTGCACTTCTAATAAAGTTCGAGTAGCATGCTTCCTTAGCATAAAGTGCTTGAGGATTCGTAATTTTTATCTCTCTGTTGAATACTGTGTTACCATATCAGTTAATTTTTTTTGTTTTATTGCATTCTATGCTGGTTTTGTTTATTCTTGTCTCCTATCCCTAACCATTTCACTAACCTTTTTTTTTTTATACTAGTGTTCGTGTCTCAAATGAGCTTGGCTTAGGACGTCCAAGAGCAACCAAATATTCTGTCTATGTCACAGTCTTTCAATCACTCCTGATTGGGATTCTTTGCATGATTATTGTCCTAGCTACAAGAAATCATTTAGGTATTCTTTTCACGAGTAGCGAAACTATGCTACGTGCAGTTTCTCACCTTTCAATCCTTCTTGGAATTACAATGCTTCTCAATAGTGTCCAACCAGTGATATCAGGTATTTGATTCAATTTGAATATATCATATTCGGCATCTAAGTGAGGTGTCACATTCCCTTGCTCTCCGGCTTAATTTTTTTCTGAGCCATTTTGCAGGTGTTGCCATTGGAGGTGGGTGGCAAGCTCTAGTAGCTTACATCAACTTGGCTTGTTATTACGTTTTTGGTGTTCCTCTCGGATATGTTCTTGGCTATGTGGCTAATTTTGGAGTGATGGTAAATAAATTTTTACTTCAACCTCTATATTATGGGCTTCCTCTCGGATATGTTCTTGGCTATGTGGCTAATTTTGGAGTGATGGTAAATAAATTTTACTTCAGCCTCTATATTATGGGACTCTGCATCTGAAATTCGATTCTGGAACGCATAATTCAAGAGAGTATTACTCCTTCCTTCAATCCTAATCTAATAACCGTAACTCCCCTCATCTAAGACTCCGTTCCAGAAAGACTAAAAGAAAATCATGTACTGGTTTAGGTAAAACAATTTGATTTTATGGAAAGAAAAATAGTTCTGCAATTCCTCATGAGTGAATGAATCGAGAGAATTTTGAATCAGAGTTCGGGAATTTTTTTCATCCTTTCCCATATTAATATCTCAGGGTTTGCTGCTATAACGAACTTGGTATATTCGAAATCCTTTTCAGCAATTCTTATGGTTTAGAATTCATTGTAGGGACTCTGGGGTGGCATGATAGCCGGAGTAGCTCTGCAGACGTTGCTGCTCATGCTGGTACTTTACAAAACCAACTGGAACAAGGAGGTTCGTGTTAATGGTTTCTCCACACTGCTGAGAATGTTTTGCATATTTAGTCGTACCTTTGTTGTCAAGAGAAGCAACTTACTTCTTTCTAACCATTAAAAGAAGAATTTAATTTTAAAACTTATTTACATACAAGTAGTCTTTTTAAGCTTAGCGGAAAATACTCTTAATCATATCGTGTAAATGTTTCTTTCACTTGTTGAGGATGTTTGAATTTCATTTTGTGTGCGCATGCTGGGCATGTTTTTTTTCGATTTTAATAATATTTCATTTTGACTAAAATGATCTTTTCAAATATACTTCTTGCAAATGTACTGAGAAACTACAAAATGCAGGTTGAGGAAGCAACAGAGCGCATGCGGAAGTTTGGAGGGCAAGACATAATGGAGAAATCACATAATAACCAGCTTCCATAAAAAAATGGAATACCTTAATGGAATGTTTGCTGCGCAGTATTCTTTTTCTTCCATAATGGTGTCTAATCCTATCCAGTCCTACTACCAAACGTGCTTTAAAAGTTAAGACACTAATTAATATAAGAACGTATGTTAGACCACTTATTAGTTAATGTAAATGTATAAAATTATGTTATGTTTATTTATATGAAGTGCAGAAAAGTTATATTAGACCACTTATTAGTTAATGTAAATGTGTAAAATTATGTTATGTTTATTTATATGAAGTGCAGAAAACTTATGTTAGACCACTTATTAGTTAATGTAAATGTATAAAATTATGTTATGTTTATTTATATGAAGTGCAGAAAACTTACTTAAACTTACAAATGCAGAATTGTAATGATGATGACAAAAGGAAAATTGAAATACTCCGATCGAGTAAGATAAGAGTTCAACTCTCTTTCTTTAAGATGTATTTGTCCTGTTTAGGTGCTTATGGTATTGTAGCAAACGCTTCTCAAGATACAACAATCAATTCTTTTCAGTAGAAGCACTACAAATCTAAAGGACGGCGAACTTGAATTGTTTAGTACTCTTGGAAATGAGAACTCCAATACCATAATTATGGAATGTAAGATAATTTTTGTATGTTATGGAATGAAAATTCGCAGAATTATAAGGGTCTATTTATAACATATCAAAAGTTGGGTTTGAAAAGACACAATACCTGAAAAGATTTGATTGAACAGTTGTCGAACTTGGAAGGATTTGTTGAACAATCGTGACATGTGTCAAATCATTCCTCAAAATTAGAATGATGAAATTAAAATAAAGTAAACTATTTATTGGCTAAAAAGAATATACTGAGTATGAAACACGACCCGGCCTCGATCTTAAATCGGCGGTACAAGCGTGTGGGCTTTGAATCGAATCCGATAGAATCTAAGTCTTTTCTTCTCTAAAAGCTTGCGGAGCTCAAACCCAAATTCAAACTAGAGGTATATTAATCGGTTTAAGATCATGTCATCTTCCGATGTGGGATACACTTTCCACTTGTTACAATATTCAATTTCCATTTTCAAAGTGTCAACTTTTGTTCCTAATTTCTCATCCATTCGAAAATAGTTTTGTGAAATCAAATGTACCATGAGCATCTACTTACGGAGTAGTATGCATTCGACTATAAATTTATAATAATCGGTTATCGGGACACTCCCGAATATTTGATCAAAAATTGATCAAATCAATTTATAAACAACTTATTTCCAACACGTTTGCTATTTGGAAATATATTCTTCTTTGTTAGTTTAAAATTTGTGATGGTAATTTGTACTTTATTGTTCGAGGTGATGCACTCTTAGTTTGATTTTGTTCGATAATAGTATGATGTTGAAAATATGATACACCCTCAAGTCATACATTTGTTTGGTAAAATATTTTTGTAGATTATAAATATCGGATTTTTCAAAATATGTGGATTAAAAGTAATAAAAATTGCTTATCTTGCGAAATGTGTAAATAAAAATGACGTTTGACTAATTTATAAGTAGTTATAAGCACTGACAATCATATATACTATTCAGCAAACAAATTCTTTTAGGTCCTCTTAGTATCATGCTCTCATTTCAGACTGCACAACGAGATTAAAAAAGAAAAGCAAGTTTAAATTTAGTCTAGTTTTATTTGTAGTACTTTATACGTGCCTTTAATAATTATATAAAAATTTGATAAATGTGGTCTCGCATTTAATTTCGACATTTTATAAATTCGACTCTCTTTTTTAGTTCAAAAGGGCTTACTAGTGTTTTCTTTGTAGCTAAACAGATATATGAAAACAAATATGGAACATAATTTATATAGCAGTTCTTCTTTTGCAATGCTAGAAACATGTTAAAATTGGCTCAACTTTGATAAATATAAAATTTTCAAAATAACTATTTGTGAAATTGAAAAAATGAATAATCTTTATTCAATCAAAATATGTATACAATGTACAAGTTACGCTACTAAAAGTCCAGATAAACTTAGCATGATGACTTCGTCTACACGGAGCCTTGGCCTCCACGCTCACGCTTAGCCTCGCTCTAGCTCTTGTCTCACTCTTGCCTAGGCCTCACCTATACTTGAAAAGTTTGAAACTCGACCTCCACGCCTAGCCACGTTTTACGCTTTTTAGAATAGTGTACCAAGTATATATAGCTAACAAATTTACTACTAAATAGGAAAATAGTATATTACAATATATTTGAATATATTTGATATTATAATATATTTTCAATAATCCCCATAAAGTTGGTGAGTAAATGTTGTGAACTCCCAACTTGACCAACGAAGAATGAAATATTTTCTTCTCGAGAGTTTTAATGAATATGTCAGCAAGTTGGGATATGGATGGACCAAATCTCCTCATGAATTTTCTTCCATAATTTTATCACGAGACACGTTTTGTTGGAAAAAAGGTTCTCGGAGATCTTCCCAAACTTCTTTGGCCGTCTTTGTTGGATATAATTGGTGTAAATTATATTCTGAAAAAGAATATCATAAATACTGAAAATGACTTACTTGAAACTGAAAAATGCAGAAACAAAAATTGACAAAAACGGTGGACCGAGGCAAGAGGTAAACTCTTTGTCCTTAAGACGAAATTGCCCCGCACAGGTGCTCACGGTTGGATGGCAAACGTCTCCCAAGATACAACGATCCCTTTTCGCGGTAGTAGCATTTCAAACCTCAAGAAACAGCTAACTAGAAAGTGTTTTGAACTCTCTTTGAAATGCAAGGACGGATGCAGTGTTTTGTAGGAATGCAGGGTGCTGAATGCTTATGTCTGATAGTATGAATTTTTCATCCTTCAATTCGAAATTGGAGGGACTTAATTATAGATTTCCAAAAGACACAACCAATTGATGTGTCTTTTCAGTGAACAGAGTCTGGAATCTTTTAGAAGACGGGACACACGTTGTAATCCGACGATACCACGTGTCAACAATCGATTGGAGATATAATTGGAAGGATAATTAAATAATATAAATAATCATTTAATTTATTTGTCCAAAAAGTTTATATTGGACTAAGTCCAATCTCGATACCACGAAAGACGAGCCCGGCCGACGATGGGCGGTGACGGCGATGCAGACGCGCGTGGGCTTTGGACCGAACCCAATAGGGTCTAGGTCTTTCCCCTTCCAAATACTTGTGGTACCCCTTGGGGCCCAAACCCAATTCCAATCTTGGGTTATATGAATAGATAAAAATACTATTCATCTTCCAATGTGGGACAAGGTTCCCACTTTTTCTCCAATTTACCTTTTATATTCCAAGTTTAATGTGCCCACTTTTGGCTATAATTTCTCATTCACCCGGAAATGGTTTTGCACAACCAAATATACAATGAACATCTACTCGCGGAGTAGACCGTGCTAAATCAATTGGTTAATGGAACTCAATCAATTATTTGGTCAAAGTTGGTCAAATCCAACTTAATTAAACACAATTTCCAACAATCCCCCACATGAATGAAAATTCTCATAAAGTATGCAAATTAAATGCAGATACTAAAAGAGAGTACAGACGGAAAGGTATTGCATCAGGAGAGGTAGCTTATGTCTTTGAACCTTCCTTAGTAGAATACTATCGGATTCACTTGGCTAATCAGTGAATGTGATGTCTTGAACTGTTCAGCCGTTGAGTATAAACCAAGACAATAGTACCCACACAATATCTTCCCTAACACTTTCGGTTCTCATGGTTGTGTTCATTTTGGCCTTGAACAACACTTGGGTTTCATAAGTGTTTTAGAGAATTCAAGCCTCAAAATTCTCATAGAAGCGGCCCCACTTCTTACTTATATAGGTGATCTCCTATTAAGAGTACTCTGCTCTACCCTACTTGTTTTATCCAAGCTATAGAGATCATTAAAAGCATAGCTTAACCTATCACGCTTTGCAGAAAGCACTTTTTTGCATTACGAAAATGGGCAGGAGATAACTCCTAAGTGCTCATTTGTATCTTTATAACTTAGTTGTCCCATTGAACCAAGATCTTGCGATCTCCATTAGCAAGGTTGGGTTACCGTTACAAAGATCTTACGTAATAGGCTTTAAACCCATTTCCTTTGATAATTAATGCATGTGATCTTTAGCTAAATCTTTTGTTAGCGGATCTGCAAGATTCTCTTTTGACTTTACATAGTCAATAGAGATTACACCATTAGAGATCAATTGTTTAATGGTATTGTGTCTTCGACGTATATGTCGAGACTTACCATTATACATACTATTTTGTGCCATTCCAATAGCTGACTGACTATCGTAATGTATAAATATTGCAGGCACCGGCTTAGGCCAACATGGAATGTCCTCTAAAAAATTTCGAAGCCATTCTGCTTCTTCACCGGACTTTATCTAAAGCTATAAATTCAGATTCCATCGTGGATCGAGCTATACATGTTTGTTTTGAGGACTTCCAAGACACAGCTGCACCACCAATGGAAAAAACATAACCGCTAGTAGATTTAGAATGCTTCGTGTCTGATATCCAGTTAGTATGACTGTATCCTTCTAATACAGCTGGATATCTAGGTATAGTGTAATCCATCCTTTAAGGTGTATCTTAGATATCTAAGAACCCTATTCAATGTCTTCCAATGGTCATTACTTGGATTACTTGTAAATTTGCTCAATTTATTAACTTGCATAAGTAATATCGTGCCGCAGCGATTAGTAATGTACATTAAAACGCCTATGATCCGAGAATATTTCATTTGAGATACGAGGATTTTGTTTCTTAGTCAAATGTAGATTCGGATCTCATCGTGTCTTAACCGGATTTTCAACATATGCGTTAAACTTTCTAAGTACCGTCTCAACATAATGAGATTGTGATAACATAAGTCCATCTGATGTTTTAGAGATCTTCATCCCTAATATGACATTAGCTATACCCATACCTTTCATATCAAAATGTCTTGTCAACATTTTCTTAGTAGCTATGATGACTATATGATTGCTACCCATAATTAGCATGTCGTCAACATATAGACTTATCATTACAAATGCGTTTGATGTGCTTTTGATATAAACACATTTATCACACTCGTTAATTTTATAATCATTTGACAACATTGTTTTGTCAAATTTTTCGTGCCATTGCTTAGGAGCCTGCTTTAGTCCATACATGGACTTAACGAGCCTGCACACTTTTTTCTCTTGTCCTGGAACAATAAACCCTTCAGGTTGTTCCATGTATATTTCTTCTTCCAACTCACTATTCAGAAATGTCGTTTTAACATCCATTTGATGGATCTCAAGATTATGCAATGCAGCGATTGCAATAAGAACTCTAATTGACGTGATCCTTGTCACTGGTGAGTATGTATCAAAGAAGTCAAGGCCTTCCTTTTGTTTGAACCCTTTGGCTACTAACCTAGCCTTATACTTATCGATAGATCCATCAGGTTTTAATTTTCTTTTGAAAATCCACTTGTAGCCTAAAGGTTTATTTTTCGAGTGGAGATCAACTAATTCCCAAGTGTGATTTTGCATGATAGAGTCTATTTCGCTATTTATAGCTTCTTTCCAAAATGGAGCTTATGGAGTGGACATTGCTTCACTAAATGTCCTAGGCTCATTTTCTAACAAATAAGTTAGAAAATCAGGACCAAATGTTTTAGAAGTTCTGGCCCTCTTGCTACGTCTAGGTTCATCATCACTTTGATAACCATTATTTGCAGCATCATAAGTTCATTTTTGCGAACTTAATTCTTTCTTGTCTTTACATGGAAAGACATCTTCAAAAAATGCAGCATTCCTAGATTCAATGATTGTACTTTTATGTATATCAGGAATGTCTGATTTATGTATCAAGAACCGATAGGCACTATTGTTACTAGCATATCTAATAAATATGCAATCAATTGTTTTAGGCCCGATTTTGACTTGTTTTGGCTTATGTACTTCTACCTTAGCCAAGCACCCCCACAATTTTAAGTATTTATACGAAGGCTTGTGACCTTTCCATAACTCATAAGGAGTTTCATTTTTACTTTTGTGTGAAATTTTATTAAGAATGTGGTTTGCTGAAAGAATAGCTTCCACCCACAAGTTTTGGGGTAATCCAGAGCTTATCAACATCGCATTCATCATCTCTTTAAGAGTTCGATTCTTGTGTTCAACGATGCCATTTGATTGAGGTGAATAGGGAGTCGTTGTTTGATGAATTATGCCAGATTCTGAACAAAATTCCTCAAATGGTGCTATATATTCTCCACCTCTATCACTACAAATAATTTTTATTCATTTGCTAAGTTGGTTTTCAACTTTATTCTTGTAGTGTTTAAACACTTCCAAGGCCCCGTCTTTGCTTCTTAGTAAATATACATAACAGTATCTTGTGCAATCATAATTAAAGTAATAAAATACTTTTTTCCACCTCGAGTTTGCACAAAGTTTAAATCACAGATATCACTGTGAATTAACTCTAAAGGTAAAGTATTTCTTTCAATCGAGTGAAATGGTGTTTTAGTTAATTTAGCCTCTACACAAGTTTCGCACTTATGATTAGGATCAAAATTTAAAGAAGGCAACATATTTAAATTTATTAACTTGCGTACAGATTTAAAATTTGTATGTCCTAATCTATAATGCCATAAATAAGATGACTCAATCATATAAGCAGAAGAATTCATATTCTTATTATTATTGATTGATTTTGGTACAATAGTAAGGACATTCAAATTGAATAGTCCATCACTCAAATATCCCTTACCCACATACAAATCATTTTTAGTAAGTACAAACTTATCAGCCACAAATACAAGTTTAAACCCATGTTTGCTAAGTAAAGACCGAGAAACAAGATTCTTGCGAATGTCGGGCACATGCAGTACATTGTTGAGGACGAGTTCATTGCCAGAAGTCGTTTTCAAGATCACTTTTCCTTGTCCTTCAACCTTTGAGCTTGAAGAATTTTCCATGAACAGTTGTTCTCTATTAACAGAATAATAAGTGGAGAACATATTCTTGTCAGCACAAATGTGTCGAGTAGCTCTAGTATCTACCCACCATTCTCTTGGATTTCCATCATGGTTGCATTCAGATACAACTGTCGACAAGTTTAACTCTTGCACACCATCAGATAGTGCATCTGCTTTAGTCACATTGAATTGGACATTCTTCTTTTTAGGCATGCTGTTGCTACGACATTCATTTTTTCGATGTCCTAGTTTTCCACAATTGTAACAATTGCCATTGAACCTTTTTGTGTTCTTGCCATCCTTTTTGTGAGCATCTCCAGAATGTTTTTTTTTCTTGTTGTTTCTCGAAGTTGATTCCACAACATTGGCCTTTGCTTGCAATGAGTATCCACCAGACCTCTTGTCAGACCTTCTGTTATCTTCTTCAATTCTTAGACGGACAATCAATTCTTCCAAATTCATCTCTTTGCGTTTATGCTTGAGATAATTCTTGAATTCCTTCCATAAAGGAGACAATTTCTCGATGATTGCAGCCACTTGAAAAATGTCTCGCTTAGAGTCATGTTTTCGGCATGTATGTCATGAAGAAGAACTTATAGTTCTTGAACCTGGCTGATGACTGTCTTGGAGTCTATCATTTTGAAGTCAATGAATTTACCAACAATGAATTTCTTCGTGCCGGCATCCTCAATTTTGTACTTTTTCTCCAAAGACTCCTAAAGTTCTTTTGCTGATTTCATGGCACTATACACTCCATATAGTGTATTATCTAGCCCGTTCAGAATGTAGTTTTTGCACAGAAAATCAGAATGCTTCCATGCATTCAAGGCAATAATCGACTCTCAATTATTTTCTCCTTCTTGCACAGCCGGAGGATTTTTTGTCAGAAATCTTGCCAAATTTAGTGTAGTGAGATAGAACAATATTTTCTGTTGCCATCTCTTAAAATCAATTCCACTAAATTTTTTCGACTTTTCTCCATGAGGAACATGAGTCGATTGGATAGGAATAGCCACTGGTGGAACCGCATTGGGTGTCACATTTGTAGGGGTAACAACATTAGTCCCATTCAATTCCATTTTTGAAAACTGAAATCAGAAGTTCAATAAGTAAAATTTCAGAATGTAATTAGTGTAACAAACACTAAAGATTTTAAAGAATAAGTTCAAAAGGTTACTGTACTAATTAATTTAACAAGGAATGCTAATAATATAATTGCAGAATATTATTTAGAACACTGTTTCAAAAGGGTAATAATTCATGCACACTGTTTCAGAATAGTTAATGCATATTAATTATATTCTTATAACAGATTGATTTGCAAATGACGTACACTGTTTCAAAATAATGCACTGATTCAGAATTAATAATAAACACTGTACTTTTCAAAATAAAACACTGTTTCAATTTTGTTTCAGAATGCACACTGTTGTAGAATAAACAATGAATACTAAATACAAACAAGTATGTTTTTGCACAACTATTTAAGTAAATTAATTGGTAAATGATATGTACTTGTCAAGACGTGAAAGATGTATACATGGAAATTATACACTAAAATTTTCATGCAAGTACTATGAAGCAACAGAGAACAATTAATTTACATGCACAGAATATAATAAGCCGTTTTAAATGCATGCAAATTTAATACTAAATGACAAAAGTTGGCAAATGATCCAAAATGATAATTTAATTACAAATTATGCATAAGCAAGCAGAACACTAAATGACGGAATTAATGCACACTGTAAATTAAATAATAAATTGCAACCAGTAAGATTCTTTCAGAATGTAAAATGCACGTAAATGAATTTTATTATGTTTCTGTAATGCAAACTGATTCGTTTCAGAAAAGGTAAAGCACACTGTTTCAGAACTAATTCACACTGATTAAATTATGAACACTGTTTCAAAATTAATACACGCTGTTTCAATATTTATTGTTTCAGAAAATAAAGAACACCTATTCAAAATTAATGCACACGTTTTCAGAATGTTAAATCACATATTCCAATCATATAATGTAAACATTTATATAATTGCATATATTCCAATCATATACCTGATATAACAGATTGATATTATACAAATATGATTGCAAACACGAAGAAATTTCAGAATACACGTAAAGAATTTTCAGAATATAAACAGTAAGAATTCTTTGAGAATTTATATAAACACAAGATTTGTCTTAAGATTGTTGGACATAATTGGTGTAAATTATATTTTGAAAAAGAATCTTATAAATACTGAAAATGACTTACTTGAAAACTGAAAAATGTAGAAACAAAAATTGACAAAAATGGTGGACCGAGGCAAGAGGTAAACTCTTTGTTCTTAAGATGAAATTGCCCCGCACAGGTGCTCACGGTTGGATGCAAACGTCTCCCAAGATACAACGATCCCTTCTTGTGGTAGTAGCATTTCAAACATCGAGAAACAGTGAACCAGAAAGTGTTTTGAACTCTCTTTGAAATGCAAGGACGGATGCAGTGTTTTGTAGGAATGCAGGGTGCCGAATGCTTATGTCTGATAGTATGAATTTTTCATCCTTCAATTCGAAACTGGAGGGACTTAATTATAGATTTCCAAAAGACACAACCAATTGATGTGTCTTTTCAAAGAAACAGTAGTTTGGAATCTTCTAGAAGACGGACACATCCGACGATACCACGTGTCAACAATCGATTGGAGATATAATTGGAAGGATAATTAAATAATATAAATAATCATTAAATTTATTTGTCCAAAAAGTTTATATTGGGCTAAGCCTAATCCCACGAGCCACGAGCCTCGAGCCACGAGCCCGGCCCGGCTTGCGGCGGCGCGCGTGTGGGCTTTGGACCAAACCCAATAGGGTCTAGGTCTCTCCCTTTCAAATACTTGTGGTATCCCTTGGGGCCCAAACCCAATTCCAATCTTGGGTTATATGAATAGATAAAAATACTATTCATCTTCCGATGTGGGACAAGGTTCCCACTTTTTCTCTAATTTACCTTTTATATTCCAAGTTTAATGTGCCCACTTTTGGCTATAATTTCTCATTCACCCGAAAATGGTTTTGTACAACCAAATATACAATGAACATCTACTCGCGGAGTAGACCGTGCTAAATCAAAGTTCCACCTCAATTGGTTAACGGAACTCAATCAATTATTTGGTCAAAGTTGGTCAAATCCAACTTAATTAAACACAATTTCCAACCGTCTTCATTTACACCACATTGGTGGAGAGATCGCCAGATTCTGTATTGAAAATCCACATAAGAATTGTATCATTGCATTGTTGCCAAAGAGCAGACTCTTTGGGCTTATCTGCAGATGGGCTGCTCAACACTTCCATCAACAAACCTAAACTTGTTCTTCGCACTGAGTGCAATTGAAATGGAATGACATCAAGTGCCATAAATGTCACCCGTTAGTTTAGTGGGAACAAGCATCATCTCCGGGTGATCAAAATGATGAACGAAAAAAGGGCTAGCAGAGTTATTAGTTAGGTTTTGTTCAAAATTTTCTCCTATGATTGAAAAAGAGGAAAAACAAGTCAAAATGATCGAAAAACTGCGATTTTGGAGGCCTAAACGATGGAATATGGTCGAAAAATGTCGAACATCATGGCAAAATCGTGTGTATTGCTTAGACGGCTGTTTCTACCCAAAAAACACTATAAAACCTCTAAAAACAAAAATTGCAAGTATTTTTTCGAAAATCGAAAAAAGCTTGAAAATAGAATTGTGGCAGAAAAATGGGTTAACCTAACAAGAAGACGTTATTTATAGTGTTACAATAGTTCTAAGAAGAAAAGTTGTGTAATAATTACACAATCAACTATAAAGAAAAATAATCCAATTCAATTGAGAAAATATTAAAATGAATGATATCACTATCTTTTCATATCTTCAACATTCCTCCTCAAACTCAATATAGTATTGTAGAAACCAAATTGAGTTTGAAATTTAAATTCATCCAAGCAAATCATCATCTTCAAAGGGTTAAAGGATACTTCAGAAATGCATCATTTACAATGCATGCAAAACAAACCAAATAAAGAACTAGAAGTTGGTGCGAAAGAAAAATTATCATCCACTAATATAACTGAAACTATCATCAAGACTTGTGGGGCACGTCCCATGAGTAGAAAGAACAAGGTCAAAATCAAATTCTCAAGAAATTTTTCACAACTACATTTCTTTGAGAGTAGATCATGTTAACAATAGCACTCCGTAGATCCATAGGTTGCACCAGCAATCCTTCCAAATATGAAGGTAAAAAAATATTGGCCTAACAAGAACCCAAGCACACAATAAGGCTGAAACAATGTGATAGAAATAAAAGTAGTGGAAGAGAAGCAACATCCTATTTTTAATCAAATTACTAAACCAATAGCAATCATTATCTTTGCTACCACTAAATAGACACTTGAAAGCCATAGGACAACCACAAGAAGAAAAATTATTGCATACACCACCATCAATAGATTCCATAAAAAATAAGGCAACATTGATTTGCATAAAAATTGGTGGGATACAAGGAGTTGAAAAATTGGAATAAAGACACCCACTACTGCATTTGACAAAAGCAATGGCAATAAGTATGCAAGGACAACCACAAGAAGAAAAAAAGCATAACAAAAAAAAAATTAATATTGAATGGATGAAAATATCTAATCCAAACAAGAAAACTGGGCCAGACGAGCGACCTAGGAGAACGGAAGCTTGCAAGTTTAACCTAAAATCAGATTAAACCAATTCTGATACCATGTGAAATTGGAAGAATGAATAATCTTTATTCAATCAAAATATGTATACAATGTACAAGTATATATAGCTAACAAATCTACTACTAAATGGGAAAGTAATATATTACAATATATTTGAATATATTTGAATATATTATAATTTCAACACTATTGAAATTAAAATTGACTGATTGATCAATTATTGTTTTCTTTTAGAAGTATGATGGATGGAAAAGAATTTGCCAGATTCAACATCCATTGACATTGCTCAACAACATCTTCCAAACCAAATAAATAAACAACTTGACCACGAAACTTTTAGTTGGTGCTGGAATCAAAAGGGGAGATGAATTTTGTTTTAAAAGTATGATGGATGGGAAAGAGGTTTCCGTCTTTCGCAAAAGAATCTATAAATGGACCTATGGAATGTCATATTGGTGGTAGTAGTATTAATCTCCAGAATGGTATATCACAAGAAATACTTTGCCCCTCTACTCTAGGGAGATACCACCAACGATAACACCATTATAAACAAGAGACTCATTGGTCGCATGGTCTTGCAACATGACACTTCCTTTGGTTTCATTCTTGCAAATACATTGACATTTGTTCGGTGACAATAGCCTTCATGCGTCCTAGTGATAAGTACATTTTTTGCACTTATTCGGAACTTTAAACTAAGCTTTTATTTTGTCATTTTATTGAATTTTTACTTAAGTTAGTGTATTTTCCTTTCTATTTCAGTTTTGGACCCGTTTATAATCACATGGAGAAGATTGGACGAAAAGAGCATAAATTTGGTGAAATTGACGAGTAAATGATATACCATTGGAAAGATAATCGAATTACGAGTCCACCACTTTTTACGGATCTCAATTTGGAGCTTTCTACAAGAAGTTATGGCCGTTTGAAAAACAGCCGCCCAGTGTTAATTTTGTAGCGGGATTTTATTTTTCTTTTTGAGTTCTAATCCGATTAGGAAACTTTTTGGCCCACGAATTTTGTAATATTTTGGGATCTTTTGGAGCACAATTAGGTAACTATAAATATGAGTTATTAACTCATAATGAGGAGAGGATTTTTGGGAGCCGAACTTGGAAGAAGACGGAAGAAACAAGAGAAGACAATTGATTGACGATCAAGAGTTTTTGAAGATTTCTTCTCCTTCAATCCATGCAGGTTCTATCATTTCTTGTATTTTTAATTTAATTATGTTGTTCTAATTTTCTTTAGCCAAGGTAGACGGTGAAACCTTGTTTTAACAAAGTAATTATTTTGTTATTCGCTTAATTGCTTCTTAGAGCTTTAACGTTCATGGTTCGTTTTTGATTAGATTAATTAAATAAAATATTTTTCATCTTAAATATCATGTATTTTTGATTGTTAGAAATTGATTTAATTAATTCTTGCTTGGTCCTTAAACTTGTTCTATTAATTTCTTTTGATTTTTCGTCATCTTTATTTCGAATTGGGATACACAGAGTGCTTAGAAAATCTTTGATTCTTTGTTTTCTTTCAATGGAACTTGATACGAAAAATGCTTAAGTAATTTATGTTTGAAGTATAAGGGGAGCCTAAATTAGTTTTTCTTCTTTTGGACTTAATTGATAAATATTTGGGATGACAATAGATTGATTTCGTGTTGTCGTGTGTTTTTGAGAATTAATCAATAATTAGATAATTGCTGTGTTAAACAATGGTGAATTCTGAAACCTTGGTATTTTACACAACTTGATTCTTCAATTTAATTGTTTTAGCATAATTAGTTATTCTTTAAATTAAATAAATTCAACAAAAATCTTTTCGACTCAACTAGTATAGAATAATAGTTAATTATGATTAAATTATACTTTCTCCATTCCAGTCTCTGTGGGATAGACCTCGTTACTACTTTTCTATATTCCAATAGATTCGTACACTTGCGAGTTAATTAAAATTTGACATCAAGTTTTTTGGTGCCGTTGTTGGGGACTCGTTTGAAAGTTAATTTAGTTTTATTTAATTTTATTCTTGGCTAGTTATAATTTATGATTTTATTTATTTTATTTAGTAAAAAAAAGGATTTTCATTGTGCATGCTTGGTCGTAGATCTCGGACATTAAGCTAGAACCTCTAGATAGTGAGATTGAAAGAACTTTTCACCGGAGAGAACGACCTACCAATTTAGATAAGATTGGAGGAACCAAGCAATAGTAGCTATGGGTGATGAAATTGAAGAGAGACCTTTAGGGACTATTTTAGTCCATTGGCTAATTTGAGCACCTCATGCATACAATACCCACAAGTAATCTTGCTAGAATTTTGAGTTAAAATCGAGTGTGCTTAATTGTCTTCCATCTTTCTATGGTTTAGATAGTGAGGAACCCTATAATCATCCTGATGATTTTTATGCTTTGTATGTGAGACTTTTAAGTATGAGAATGTTTCTCCCGATATTGTTAAACTTAAATCTGCTTTTTTTTTTCTCTCGAAAGATAGATCTAGATCATGGTTTAATACGTTACACGCAAATAATATTACATCTTGGGAACAAATGGTTGCTAAATTTTTGAATAAATATTTTCCTGCTCACAAAACTAATGCTATTCGTAGGAAAATTTCGAGTTTGTCTTTGAGAGACGAAGAACCATTCTATGAAGCTTAGGAGAGATTCAATGGGCTCTTTATGAAATGTCCACATCACGGTTATGAAAAATGGCACTTACGCCAATATTTTTGGAGGACTACTATCACATATTCAAGAGTGGTTGATGGCCACGAGTGGTGGAGAGTTTATGTCTAAAAATGTTTAGCAAATTTGGAGTTTTTCAAAAGTAGGTCGACAATTCACAACAATGAGTCGATCTTCTAGAACCGAACCAAAGAAAAGAAGAATTTATGAGATTCAAGCAATGAACCTAGCTCGTAAATCAACGAAGTCAAATGCATGATAGAAGATATTTCTCGAAGTTGACTTCGTTGATGCCCAACATGATTCTCTTGAGCCATTGCATGTCTTGATCAAGTGAATGCCCTCAACATGATGAGAAAACCTCTTTACAATCCTTACTCCAACACATATAACCTAGGTTGGAGGGACCACCCCAATTTGTCTTGGTCACGTGGTGTTCAACAGATAATACAATGAGGTCAAGCCCCCAAAGACGCTAATCAACAATTCAATCACAATTTTTCACACCAAACCATATGAGGAGGCAATTCAAAACTTGACAAAAGCTACTCAAGCTGCATTAGGCGCCGAATCACACCATTGCTGAATTTAAGAATGAACTACGCACTAGCTAGAACTCACAGGCACAATCCATCTCCAATCTGGAAAACATGATGGGACAACTGGCCTCATCACTCCAACAGTTGGCAACAACCATTGAGAAAGGAAAGTTTCCTAGTTAGCTAATTCCTAATCCTAAAGGAGTGCAACACGAAGATGCTAAATCCATCATGACTTTGAGACGTGGAAAACTATTTGACAACAAAGTGGATATCTCAAAGCAAAACACATCTCAACCACTTTTTCCAGTTACTGTCCCAACTGATGATTCAATCCAAGAAGCTCCCAAAGAAAACAATGAGCCATCTTAAATTCCAAAAGCCCCATTTCCTCGTAGACTCACAAAGGTAAAGCAAGGTAATTCTATCAATGATATCTTGGAAATCTTCAAGCAGGTAAGTATAAATATTCCTTTACTTGATGCTATTAAGCAAGTACCTACTTATGCTAAGTTCTTGAAAGATCTATGTACGACAAAGAGACAACTACATATGCGCAAAAAGGTATTTTTAACTGAACATGTTAGCTCTATAATTCAAAGCAACACTCCTCCAAAATTTAAAGATCCAGGTTGTCCTACTATCTCATGCATCATAGGAAACCATAAGATTGAGAAAGCTTTGCTAGATTTAGGAGCGAAGTGAATCTTCTTTCTTACTCGTGTACATGCAACTTGGACTAGGCGAGGTAAAACCAACATCCGTGATTTTACAACTTGTTGATAGATCTGTGAAAGTCCTCCGTGGAATTGTAGAGTATGTTTTGATCAAAGTTGACAAGTTTTATTTTCCTGTTGATTTTATTGTGCTTGATACTCAACCGATGCGAGATTATGCAAAACATATTCTTGTAATATTTGGTCGTCCTTTTCTAGCAACATCTAATGCTATTATTAATTGCGGATCGGAGTTATGCAGCTATCTTTTGGCAACATGACATTAGAACTGAATGTTTTTAATATCAACAAGCAACCATATGACAATGTTGCGATGTTGACATGATAGAAGCATCAAGTGATGATTCTTTTGTTTACACTAATTCACCCGTCATGGATGCAACTAAATGGAAATGTAAAATTGAGCCACTTCCAACGAGTGCCAAAGTCAATATATGCAAGCAAAGCGGGTCCTTCAAAGCACTATTCGTAGTGCCGTAAGGGCAACCGCACAATAAGTCAAGCTAATGACTATAAATAAGCGCTTAATGGATGGCAACCCATTTTCTAACCCTTTTATTTACTTGCTTTATATGTAGTAGTTTTAGATAGTTTAAATAATTTATTAGTTTTTATTTTATTTATTGTTTAATGCACTTATTAGGCATCACCATGTCAAGCGCAGGATGTCCCAATCGTGGCGAGCCACTTGGATAATATCTAGACAATCATCTTTTGACCAAGGATCCTAGTACTACATCTACGTCCACTTCAATTGGACCTTCAACCAGCCAGATTCATCTTCTCCTCATCTATCTCTGGAGAGTACCTGAATTTTTTTCCTCATTTATTTGCTTTCTTCTGCTATTACATTGGGGATAATGTAATGTTTTAGTTTGGGGGTGGGTTAAAAAGTATCAGGATACTTGCATATCATTCTGGTATGTATAACTGAAGTAGTTTTATTAAAAAAACAAACAAACAAAAAAAAAATTATTAGTAGTTTATTTGTCTAGTTACTGTTGAATATCTTACCGCCAATGATGATATCTGTTCAAAATTGAGCACATTTTTAGTAGACTATTAGACAACACTTGAACTCGTTCTTTTATCTGAATACTTATCCATGTTAGACCTGATTAAGAAAGCACATAGCCACTATTGACTTATCGTTTATTGGAAACATGACTTGAGTGCTTGTGTTGATATTGTTGATCGAGTATCATTATGAAAAATTTTGTTCCTACATCCTTAAGCTAGTGACCAAACTATTCTCGAGAACGGTTTAGAGGTGTTAAAGTTACTGCTTTTGTTCTGAGAATGTTGATGGTTTGGGTTTTCTGGGTCTCATATTTGGTTGAATAGGTTATGGTCAAGGAATCTAGACTAAGTACTACTCATTGCTGATGTAATAAAATAAAATATCCGACTCGAGCAATTAAACCCGTTAGGGTATCTTAAAACTTGGTGCCCTATGGTCATCTGACTTGGGAGTCATCGGCTCAAAACTCGCTACAAAGGGTCATATATATAAAAATAAAAAAAAAAATCATATATATTTACATCTTCACTTCTCTATTAGCATCGAGACTCGAGCAATTAAGTCTAAGGTATTTTTTAAAACTGGTGCCTTATAGTCATCGACTTGAGAGTCATCGGCCTAAAGCTCGCTATGAAGGTCACATAGAAAGCTAGTGTAAGAGAAGTATTGCACAGATGTAAGAATGTTAACATGAGTAGACCTAATAAAAGAAGTAGAAGTGCTTTCGGTAAGGATTGCTAGGTTAGAACCTAAAAGACGAAGATGAGAATTTAGAAATCACTCACCATCCTAATTTTAAGAATACAAGTTCTGATTTTTTACCACTTTAGTTGAAAAAAGCATTGTGATAATCAATATAAACCAATGTCGCTAGAACACCTCGGGATTAGAGAGAAAAGGATTAGAAGTATGATAACTTACGAGAGGTGTAAGGAACAAATGACTACAAAGGGTTCGAGATTATAAAAATATCAACAACACAATATGGTCATGGTCTACTACATGTATAAGTTTAATTTTTGGCTATTCACACACTCACACAGGGTCGAGCATCGGATAAGTGAAAAATTTTGTGTTGTTGTTTAATATCCTTCTAAAAGTGTTGTTTTATTTTCGAACATATGGTAAGAAATTTAACATTGACTAATTTTCCGTTGATTCTATTAGTTTAGTTTAAAATTATGGTTTATTTTTATTTTTGTTTGAGGACGAACAAATGTTTAGTTTGGGGTGTTTGATAGGTGCATTTTTTGCACTTATTCGGACCTTTAAACTAAGCTTTTATTTTGTCATTTTATTGAATTTTACTTAAGTTAGTGTATTTTCTTTTCTATTTTAGTTTTGGACCCGTTTATAAGCACATGGAGAAGATTGGATGAAAAGAGCATAAAATTTGTGTGAAATCGATGAGTAAATGATATACCACTTTTACGGATCTCAATTTGGAGCTTTCTACAAGTAGTTATGGTCGTTTGAAAACAAATTTCAAATGTTAATTTTGCAAATGGATTTTATTTTCCTTTTGAGTTCTAATCCGATTAGAAACCTTTTGGCCCACAAATTTTGTAATATTTTGGGATATTTTGGAGCACAATTAGGTAACTATAAATAAGAGTTATTAACTCATAATGAGGGAAGGATTTTCGGAGTCGAACTTGGAAGAAGACGGAAGAAACAAGAGAAGACAACTGATTGACGATCAAGAGTTTTTGAAGATTTCTTCTCCTTCAACCCATGCCGGGTTCTATCAATTCTTGTATTTTTAATTTAATTATGTTCTTCTAATTTTCTTTAGCCAAGGTAGACGATGAAACCTTGTTTTAACAAAGTAATTATTTTGTTATTCGTTTAATTCCTTCTTAGAGCTTTAATGTTCATAGTTCGTTTCTTGATTAGATTAATTAAATAAAATATTTTCATCTTAAATATCATGTATTTTTGATTGTTAGAAATTGATTTAATTAATTCTTGCTTGGTCCTTAAACTTGTTCTATTAATTTCTTTTGATTTTTCGTCATCTTTATTTCGAATTGGGATACATAGAATGTTTAGAAAATCTTTGATTCTTTGTTTTCTTTCAATGGAACTTGATACTAAAAATGCTTAAGTAATTTATGTTTGAAGCATAAGGGGAGCCTAAATTAGTTTTTCTTCTTTTGGACTTAATTGATAAATATTTGGGACGACAATAGATTGATTTCGTGTAGTCGTGTGTTTTTGGGAATTAATCAATAATTAAATAATTGTTTGTGTTAAACAATGGTGGATTTTGAAACCTTGGTATTTTGCACAACTTGATTCTTTAATTTAATTGTTTTAGCATAATTAGTTATTCTTTAAATTAAATAAATTCAACAAAAATCTTTTCGACTCAACTAGTATAGAATAATAGTTAATTATGATTAAATTATACTTTCTCCATTGCGGTCTCAGAGGATCAAACTCATTACTACTTTTCTATATTCCAATAGATTCGTACACTTGCGAGTTAATTAAAATTTGACATCACCTAGTCATCCTTCAACCATTGCATTGCTTCTTAATCTCACATGTCTCATGATGGGATATTATGTCATGCGTGTGGTGTATATTCCATTCTAATACTTCCACTCATTTTCTAGGCTTGCTTAGATTCATAATCCATATTTTACACATCATTATAATGGTTAGCCATGTTTTTTTTGACTTCACTATTCAAACTACACAAGTAGAGGATTCTCGTTCTCCCATATTCACATATCATTTGTGCTCAGTAATCTAATTGAGCAGACTATTTATGTTAAGAACAATAGATCATTATGCATAAACATACAATTAAAATGAAACAAAAATTCTAGATGAACGGTGGAAATTGTGATTGTAGATGGTATTAGTGTCAAAGATTCGCACAAAAATCAATATATGTCGTTGATTCGAGATAGAATTACTTACAATGATACAATCGGTGATCATCAATGCACATCCGTCGTGGAATTATCGAAGATAGTGTATTTGGTGATGTTATTGGCGCCATCGATGGTGCTTCTATTCGGTGATCGATGATAGGAAGTCATCGGGATCACCAACAAAATTTATTCTTTTATATTTTTTTATTTGTCTATAAAGTTGCCAATAGTTAAGTTCAAATATCTTTTATTTTTGTATTATTACCAAAGAATAAATTATTTTTTAAATGTCAACGAAATTTCATTCAGTATTTAATTTTTTATTGTTGTCACTTTATTTCTTGATGAAATTTTTGTCAGCAAATTAAATTAAACTATTTATGTTTTTAGTATTACTGAAAATCCTTTCATAATTTTAGGGTAATTAGTACAAATCGTCCATACTTTTTGAAGTCATTGTGCAAATCATATATACCTTTGACATTTTGGCATTTTAACCCCATAAACACAATTTCTTGTGCAAAACATCATTTCGTCCCATTGTCATCCAAAATATGTCATTAACTCATTTCCACAAATGAATGGTAATTTTGTCTACCTACCTATTTCACATGTCCTCATTCAATTTCAAGATTGTGAATGCAAGGGAGAAGCCCAACCCCGACCATGCTAGAAGAAGTCTCAAATCTAAGAACTCAAACTCTCAATAAAAATCTTAGTAAAACGTCACAAGTTGTTTTGGAAAAGTGCCGAGATGGGGAAATATGGTAGGTGACACCCAAAAATACACTTGTTTTTCCCTTTATGGTGAAGACTATGAGTGACTTGATTCATTAAACAAGGCAAAAAGAGCCCAAGAAAACAAGAAAAAATAGAGAGAGGAAGCCCAAAGTCCACTAATCAATCTTTTGAATCATTACACCCTTTATTGTACTTCAATTTCTTGGCCTTTCCAGTAAAAGTTCATCCTTTTGCTATAATATATTAGTAAGAAATAGTGCTAGAATTCAAGAAAAATTAGTATGGATCCAAAGAATGAAGATCGCGACATGGTCATTCACTCCCACCTCCTTTCCACACAAGGGATTTCAATTTGCGCAGAGAATTCCACCATTAGAGCCATAATTGTGAAGATGAGCAGAGTGAGACCAAATGGCTAAACATGGGACAAAAGCGAATCGTGATGAAGGCAAGAACGAGACTAACATGAACACGGGTGAAAGTGAAGAGGGCGACATCATGAGAATGAGAGGTGAGATGACAAGAAGGCCTAGAGGAAGACTAGTTGGATCCAAGAACAAGCCCAAGACACCAAGTGAAATAGGTAGGTGGACAAAATTACCCTTCATTTGTATTACGAATCATGCTGTGGAAATGAGTTAACAGCAGATTTTGGATGAGAATGGATGGAAAGGAAGTTTTGCACAAGAAATGGTGTTGTGAGGGTGGAAATGCCAATATTTCAAAGGTAAGGACGATTTGCACAATGACTTCAAAAGGTAGGGATGTTTTGTGTTAATTATCCATAATTTTAAATTACCTTTCTAATTGTTATTTGAAGTAATATATTTAGTTTTCCATATTTTAATTACTTTATTTAAAGAAGGAAATTCTACCAATAATTAAATGTTTATGATTCTTTTATTATATGCACATAATTCGCTTTACGTAGAAGTGTAAGAAATTTGGCAGACCTAACACCCATAGACATTGCTCCGAATAAAAATGGAGATGACATTCTCATACAACAAGATTTGAAACTCGTGCTTTCGTGAGTAGGATGATGGGGAAAGAGGTTTATGTCCTTTCATGAAAGGATCCGTCAATAGATCTCTAGAATATCATATTGGTAGTGGCGATGTTAGTCTTGAATGACATATCATGAAATATTTTGCCCTATTGCGGAGTCTACTAAGGAGATGTCAACGACAATGGCACTATTATAAATAATAGACTTATTGGACACATGGTCTTGCCGCATGACACGCCTTTCGTGTTCATTCTTGCAAATACATTGGCATTTGTTATGTAGATGGCGACGAGTGAAGTTTGTTCCCATCGTGTTTAAAAATCTTCTATGTTCTTGATCCAAATTTGGCGGCATTTTCTTGATCCCGCAAACACAGATTCGTATGCAATAAAGGCGAAACGGAAGAAGCGACAAGAAGATGAGTTGATATGTAGAGGCCGATTTTAAATGCTCTTTCCGATCATTTATATGATCTATATATAAACACAACTTCGCAAGAAGAGAAATTTGGGAAGCACTTGGAAATAAATACAAAGCCGATGAGGAAGGTACCAAGAAATTTCTAATTTCTAAATATTTTGACTTCAAATTTCTTGATAACATACCAATTTTGCAACAAGTGCATGAGTTGCAAGTAATTGTCAACAAGATGAGAGCAAAGGAAAATAGAACTTCCCGAATTCTTCCAAGTTGGTGCTATTATTGCTAAATTACCAATGACTTGGAGAGGATATAGGAAGAAGATTCTCCATAATTCAAGAGACTTTCATTGGAGCAAGTTCAAAAATATCTCCGAATTGAGGAAGAGTCAAGGGCACGAGATGGGAATGAAAATTCTCATCTTGGCACTTCAAAAGCTAATGCTGGAGAACACCAACAAATCCAACAAGACATTCAAGAGGAAATCTTACAAAAGGACAATAACAAGTTCAAAAATAAGCCTAAGGGGATTGCTTTGTGTGTGGAAAACCCAAATATTTTGCAAAAGATTGCCGCATCGAAAACAAAGCAAAATCGATGGCAAAGTGAATTCCATTGATACCAAGACATTGTCACAATCGTAGCGAAATCAATGCGCTTAAAGGAAAAGTTCCAGGATGGTGGTATGACACATGTGCTACCGTCCATGTTTGCTATGATAGGTCTCTTTTTCAAAACCTATCAAGAGATCGGCGATGGACAACAAATCCAAATGGAGAATGAAGGTCGTTTAAGCGTCGTTGGCAAAGGAAATATTGATTTATATTTCACATCCGAAAAGAAGATAACATTGTCAAATGTATTACATGTTCTCGTTATGAATAAGAATCTTGTTAGTGGGGATCTATTGGGAAAACCGATTGTCAAATCAGATTTGAGTCGGAAAACTTGTATTATCCCGTAATGGGATTTTTGTTGGAAAATGCTATTCTACTGAGGGAATGATAAAACTTTGTACTATTGACAATAATATCAATAAAACTATAAATTCTGTTTACTTGCTTGTTTCTTCTAAATTATGGCATGATAGATGAGGTCATATAGGTTATTCTACTTTAAATAGAATGATAAAAAGTGGCAAGATTTCTTGTGAATTAGACAAGCATGATAAATGTGAATTATGTGTTAAATAAAAAATGATTAAGAAATCTTTTAATAGTGTTGATAGATCTTCTAGTCTACTTGGATTAATTCATTCGGATATTTGTGAATTAAATGACATGTTAACTAGATGAGGTAATATATATTTTATAACTTTTATAAATGATTTTTTTAGGTTTTATTATGTTTACTTAATGAAACATAAAGATGAGGCCTTTAACATGTTTAAAATATTCAAAATCAAGTAGAACATCAACTAGGGAAAAGATAAAAATTCTTAGAAGTGGTAGAGGTGGAGAATACTTTTCTAATGAATTTAATATATTTTGTGAAAAACATGGCATGATATACCAATGTAGTGCTCCTAGAACTTTTGAACAAAATGGCTTGGCGAAAAGAAAGAATAGGACTTTGGTTGAAATGATTAATGCTATGTTATTACATGCTAAATAGTCTTATAATTTGTGGGTGAAGCTTTGCTTGTCGCTTGTCATATTTGCAATAGAATTCTTACTAACAAATTGAAAGTTTCCCTTATGAATTGTGGAAAGGGAAAACCAAATATTGGATATTTTAAAGTGTGGGGGTGTTTGCTTACTACAAGAACACCGATCCTAAAAGGACCAAGTTGGGTCCTAGAGGCATCAAGTGTGTCTTTGTGGGATATGCTTCAAATAGCAAAGCATACATGTTACTTAACCTAGAATCCAATATTATTGTAGAATCCCAAGACGTGGAGTTCTTTGAAAATTTATTGAGTATGGATGAAGTTTTTCAAACTCCAACGGAACTTCCAAAGGAGATTCCGACTTCTAGAGAACCATTAGAAACATCTTTTAAAGATGTTATTGAGTCTAGTGAACCTCAAAGAAATAAAAGAGTCCGTGTAAAGAAAAGGTATTAGGACCAAATGAGATAGATTCTCAACGAATCACTCTATGCTTAGTAGAAGCAAACGAGAAAGATGTAGTAAGAACAATTCCATTTGTTCTTCAAGTTGAAGATCCTAAATATATAAAGAAGCTATAGCTTCTAGAGATTGTATTTTTGGAAAGATGCTATAAATGATGAGATGGACTCTATAATTTCAAACAATACTTGAAAAATTGTCGATTTACTCAAAAGGTTCAAAACCTATGGGTTTCAAATGGGTATTTCGAAGAAATATAATATTGATGGTTCAATCTAAACCTTTAAAGCAAGATTAGTTGCAAAGTGTTATCGACAAATGGAAGGAATAGACTATTTTGATACGTATGCACCGTAGCTAGAATTACAACTATTAGGATTTTATTTGCTTTAGCTTCTATTCATGATTTATGTGTTCATCAAATGGATGTAAAACCGCATTTTAAATAGAGATTTAGATGAAGAAGTTTACATGGAATAGCCGTAAGGTTTTATACTACCCGGTAATGAACATAAAGTATGTAAATTAATTAAATCTTTATATGGTTTAAAACAAGCACCTAAGAAATGGCATGAGAAATTTGATAATGCTATCATATCATTTGGTTTTGTGCACAACACTCGTAGATAAATGTTTGTATACAAAAACTTGTGATAGATATGTTGTTTTTGTTTGTATGTATGTAGACGACATGTTGATTATAAGTAATCAAATGATTGGTGTTATAGAAACAAAAGGTTTCTATTTTCTATATTTAAAATGAAAGATCTTGGTCAAGTACCATTTTAGGTATCAAAGTGATTAAAGATAGTGGGGTTATACATTAACACAATCACATTATATTGAAAATGTGATAAACAAGCTCAAATATTTGAACATAAAAGAGGCAAAATCACGCCGCTTGATCCTAGTATCAAACTTTTGAAGAATGATGGAAGGGCTATTGCACAACTTGATATGCAAGTGCAATTGGTAGTCTAATGTACGCAGTACAATGTATAAGACCGGACATTGCATTTGCAATAAGTAAACTAAGTAGGTTTACAATTAACCCAAATCATCGAACATTGGAAAGCTATTGGTAGGTTCTTGGTTATTTAAAGAGAACCAAAAACATTGGACTCAATATTCTAAGTTCCGGCTATTTTAGAAGGATATACCGACACTAGTTGGATATCAAATGCGGGTGAAAGTAAGTCCACTTCAGTTGGGTGTTTACTCTGAGGAGGTGCCGCTTTCTTGGAGATCCAAGAGACAAACTTGTATAACACACTCTACTATAGAATCCGAGTTTGTTACATTAGCGTAAACAAAGAAAAAGAATCGAGTGGCTCCGAGAATCTTCTTTATGAAGTTCCATTGGATACAAAGAATGAATCTTCTATCTCAATACTATGTGATAGTCAAGCCACATTAGCTAGATCATATAATGAAGTTTATAATCGAAAGTCTAGACATATGAGTCTTAGACATGATTATGTAAGGAAATTAATTAAAATGGAATAATTTCTCTTACATTTGTAAGATCAAGCGAGAATTTAGCCGATCCATTTACAAAGCCACTTACTAAAGAGTTAGTAAGATTAACATCGAGTAGGATGGGGTTGAAACTCCTAAATTAAATTCACCAATAACAGCAACCCTTCTTGTAATTACGAAATGAGTAATTCACAAGTTCAAAGGGTAACAACAAGTTATTCGATAAGTGAATGATTAGCAACACTTAAATAAATTAAACCATATCCTAATGATGTAAGTGCTGGTGTTACAGTTGGAGGGTTGAGTTAAAAAAAACTCTTAATGAAATTCAGTACGCAGTACAAGTGTCTTCATTGTAACAAAGACACTGTAAGAATTTCACCTATATGAACTTTGAAGTGGTGCCGCTTCAAGGAAAGTTTGGAGTTACTTTCTGAAAAGTTCATGAAAACGGTTAGTGCATGGCATTTAACGCACTAAGCAAACTTGTGTGGAACAAATTGAATGAGAGTATTCATGTGTGTGACATTGCCGGTATTATCACAACAAATAACGGGTTCAAAGCTAAGGCTACCCGTGATTTTGATACTACTTTACAAGGTTTACACTAAAATAAAGTTCAAAATCGAAAGATACTTTATTTTAAGCGTGAAAACATTCTAAACAAAATCGAGTTTAATATATTTTAAACAAGTGGGGATTGATAGAAATATTGTTCAAAATATTTTGTGATTTTTCTAAAAAAACATCATGTGGGTTTTTTGCTAGAGATATTAAAAAAAAAAAAATTTGGCGCTGGGTCAATCATGATTAACTCGCCAAGAAACAGGGGTTTGCATCGGTAGTGTGGTCCGATCGTGGAATGCATCTGGCGGTTGGACCGCTGCAAACAGATTTTCAAGAGTTTGAGGCACCAAAAGGTGCCTCTTCGACCCAAGTGTTGTGTCCCTCGATTTTTGGTGTCTTTACACTATAAAGCCAAGTTGAATTTGATGAGAAGAAACACAAGAAACACAAGAGATCATCCCCTAACAACATCAAAGTGTTTAACATCAAATTCATTAAGAAAAATCTCATATTTCTTACTATTCTTAGTTCTTTTTTTCTCGGATTTCATTGGTGCTAGTGCAATCCGATTTTGAGGCTTGAAATCCGCTAAAACTATTTGAGTGAAGACCTTTAGCATCTCATTCTTTAAAGAGATGGTTTAAATATCGCTTTTAGACACAGCGTTCTACTCGATTCAAGTCCCGTTGTGTTTCATTCTTTTGTTTTAAGTTATTTTTTCAACAATCTAAAATGATATTTGAACCTCTCTTTAAAGAATAAGATGCTAATGGTCTTCACTCAAATAGTTTTAGCGGATTTCAAGCCTCAAAACCGGATTGCACTAGCACCAATGAAATCCGTAAAAAGGAACTAAGAATGGTAAGAAATATGAGATTTTTCTTAATGAAATTGATGTTCTTAGGGATGATCTCTTGTGTTTCTTCTCATCAAATTCAACTTGGTTTTATAGTGTAAAGACACCAAAACCGAGGGACACAACACTGGGGTCAAGAGGCACCTTTTGGTGCCTCAAACCAATAAATCTGTTTGCCATGATTCAATCACAGTATGCATTCATGGTGGACCATGCCAATGCAAACAGGAAAAGTCCCTATCCGCCAATTTTTTTATTAATATCTCCAAAGAAAATCCATGATGTTTTTTTAGAAAAAATCACAAAAGATTTTAAACAATATTTCTAACACTTTATCCTTCATGCTTCCTAGTCATCCCTCAACCATCGTGTTGCTTCTTAGTCTCACATGTCACGTGATGGGATATTACGTGGCATGTGATCTATATTCGGTTCTTATACTTTTGCTCATTTGCTATGCTTAGTTAGCTTCATAATTCCTATTTTACACATCATTAGAATGGGTAGCCATGTTTTAGTGACTTCACTTTTCGATGTACACAAGTGGTGGATTTTCGTTATCCCGTATTTGATCGTAATAATGGTCGATCTCATATGACTCGTGTTATATAACGTAATTGGACTAGTCACTTGATCGAAATTTGAGAATCTTATCAAAGTAAAACTGTACATCTAAAAATCGAGAATTGGATTATTCTACCAATCGCTTGACTAATCTTCGCCTTTATTTTAATAAAAAAATTTTTGGGGTCAAGTAACGATTCAATCTTGACAAATTTGATGCTATATTGTTATGAATTTCTTTAACTTCACATAACATTAAACATTTTATGATAAAGATATTTAAGACATTCTATAAAAAATAAATTATTTTAATACCATCGATTAGGCTCTTCACATCACTACTTACATCTCAGAACCTCATCGACTCTTAAAATCTTGATCAATACATGCTATTTCTTTCCTTTTCCACTATGAGTGCTCTATATATAAGAGAAAAATCTCAAAAATAATTGATTGAAGCAAATTTTTCTACTTGATACCATGATTTTAATTATTCGCACTTTTAGTTAGTTTCCAAACTCTATTAATTCTTACAAGTTTTGTTCAAAATTTGATTTTTTCATTAAAACTACCAAAAACACAAGGAAAAAAAATTGGACCGGACAAGTCCAATTCGACCGCTTCGTTTGACACAACTATATATGTAAATTCTTCAATAAATGCAGCAAATTGAAAGATGACGTTGTGATAGATATTTCAATGATTAATATATTATCTTTTTGGGAGTAGAAATCATTAGGAGTTTCCTCCTTAAAATATCATAAGAGCTCTGCAGACAAATTTAACAACGAGCTCTGCAGACTTGAGGATTTATCCTTTCATTCTTCATATTTAAGGATTTTTATAACGGAATTCACACATTAATTTATGGTCAATATATATAATTTGAACTAGAGTATCACCACTAGTGATAATTACTAGTTTATATGACATTAAATGATGAGTAATGTTATTCATAGTCAGTGATATGAACGGATTGTAGTTTCAATCTCTTTTCAATGTTGATAACGAGTTGAGCATCCAAAAATATATAGAGAGTATCTTTAAGAAGAAATAAGAAAAGAATCACCCACTCATTTGAAAAAGAGGGTCTATTTATAGAATTCTACACATTATCTTGTCGACATGGCATAAGATATTTTTAGCTAGTGATCTATCGACTAAATGAGCAAAAATAAAACTAATCGATCGAGGAACTTAACGACCACCAATCATCCAATATTATTTCATCTCTCGTGCTCGACCTTTGAAGTTTGATGACCCTATCGACCGGTCAATAATAATCGTCCAAAGATCATTAGCCCCTACTATTGAAAAAAAATAGGAATGTTAGGTTTCAAGAGTAAAAAGTAAAAGAATATAACGTCTGCTTTTCATTTTATTGAACGAATTTAGTGGTCCACGTGCCCATATACTATTAATTGAACATCTCGCCGAGCTTGGAAATGTAATGATATTCTCACTACTGGTGACGCTCATTCCCGACGCTGATGTACGCTACCGTAATCGACTTCATAATAGCCTATGTCTCTTCAACTTCCACTCCAAATTGAACTTGTTCCAAGATAACTCTTAGGTACTTTCCCGCCCATTTTTATTTTATCCTTTTCAAATTCCACAATTCTTCTTATCATGTTATTCTCTTTTCTTCTTCTACACATCCTCCCTTATTTCTTTTATCTTCTACTAAAAGTTTTTTCTGTATGACATAATAGTGTTGGATAGTTCTTTTGAAGAGTGGATCTTTGTAGCCATTTCACGGGATGATATCTCTTTTGATTCTTTGAAGTCCATCGAATCTTTATGAGAGCCGGATGTAGGAGAAGTGACCAATACTATATCTTCAACCTTTTTTCGCACCCTCAGCTATAAACGGTAGGCCTCATACTTCACCTTTGATCCGCTTTTTTATTACATCATTATCATTTTCAGCGACTAGGTTCGCGTAAGTGCTTAGAAATGGTTAGAGTCGATCAACCGCGAAACTCGATCATCGTGAGATCTTCGATACATCAATTGAAAGTGCCCTCCCTTTTGGGACAATTCCTCGTCACCCGAGCGTATCTAATGAAAAAACCTTGGTACGGTCATGAATAATTTCTTCTTAAGCATTCATCATGCATATCGAGCCCCTGACCAAATGAATACTTACCGGTCGGTCGAGAGGAGAGATAGCTATTTACCAAGATAGCTTAAAGGCCGATCTAAGGTTTCTCCTCGCACCCTTTCTTTGTCGACTTCTTTGTACTTTTAAAATAGCTCCGTGTCGGCCTAGTTCCGAACGCTCTTAGAATTTTAAACTATTACCTTATGATTTGCTTGAAGAAGAATTTAGAACCTTCGATCGACTTATTTTGTATCCTTTTCGAAATGAAGCTACTCAATCGCATGACCGCTATGTAGTCTTTTCACATCGAGATAGAGGTCTACCCACTCATGAACATTTTGAATACCCAACTGCCCTTCATCAAATAGTGGTTGGAAAAATAGGTATTTTGTTAGCCCCATTGGAGGTATGTCTCCTTTCTCTCTTGAATGGAGCGTCCTCCCTTAGATGATTTCAACAAGACTCCAATCCTTTACGAAATAGAAATTGATTCACGATCATAAGATACGATCAACAACCACTCGATGAGATCTATGAATGATGTATTGGTGATGATGCATTGGTTTCATGGATATCAACCGCCTTATGGTAGGTTAATGTTATGCAATTATAATCCCGCAAGTGTTCGGTTCGCTTAATAAATTAAAGTGATGTGTAGAGTGTCGAACCCACGAGAACTAGATACCAATTTAATAAATTAATTTATAACTCAACTTTTAACAAAATAAAGAAACACAGATTTGATTTTGGTTCGTGATTCTAAAACTAACTTAACTATTTTAATTAAACTTAAAATATCAATAAGCAACTTTAAATGTTGAGAAACGAATTCAAATTTTACCGACACTAGGATTCACAAATCCACCCACACACTTTATAATTAATTATCCATTAATCGTGTTTTAGCTCTTAATTACCTGGATTGAAAATCGGTATTCCTAAAATAATCAAAAGCCTCTCGATAGTCAATCAATTCTATACGATATGCGAACCTAATTATCTCTAATTAAGCTTCTCGAACATAAACATATGCATTAAAAATCTCAAGAACATCTAAATTGATTTCATAAAGTATAATAGTAATCTCTATCTATTGTTGGATCGTATGTTATTCAATACCACGTGCTTAATCTATATTGAATCTCTCGACTTCAATATAGATCACGATATATTCTAATGATGATCAAGCATTAAAATAATGGAAATAATGAATAAAGAATAATCAACCCAAAAGCAATTAATTACTAAAAAGAAAAACTTCTAATTAATTAAAACGTGAGGTTTCATCGTTCATCCTAGTAAAGTAAATTTAGCCGGACATGATTTCGTAAATTATTACAATAATTGAATTCATCATCATCCTGAGAAAGAAAACAAAAAGTAAATAAAACCGTGATCCCGCCAATGATATTCAATCCCGTGCCTTGATCTTCAATTCTTCGCTTGTATATTCTTCTCCCAAAATTGCCGTCCGCGATATGTCTATTATCTCCCTTTTATACTCGTTTCCCAACTCTTCAAAACGTGTGCTAGGTGGTTGAATTAATTTGGACTTGGTAGTGTTGTAATCCAATCGTGAAACGCAATCGCTACCGGGTGTTTGACCCATGCGATCGCATGGTGTTCACTAATAGGTTCTCGCATATTTTTTGCCTTCATGCGATGGCAAAGAATGTTAACCATGCGATCGCATGGTTAACTTTGATGCTTAATTTGAATTTTCCTCTTTGATATTTGCACGCCAAGTCCCCGTCTCTTTATTTGTTTAATTAAGTCCTATTTTCTTCTGCTTTGCTCTCTTTTTAAATCCAGATTGACACTTGAATTTGAATATTTCCTAAAATAATAAGAAAACAACATACCATTAAACCAAAAATAACTTAAAGTACTCATAATCGTCCTTTTTTTTGTGAGCTCGGATAACTACAAAATTGTACTTATCGCTTAATATTGTTTTTGACTTGAATAGCATATTGGGTAGGTTTTCTACTGGCTTTTCATATTTTTTAATATCTGCTTTTTAGACATGTCTGTTTGACCAATTCGTAGAGGAATTCTTAGAAAATTGGCTCGTAAAATGGGCAATAGATTATCAATGATTCTGAACCTGGTGATTGAGAATCTTACTGATCAGTAAGAATTCAACATGTACCTTTGTAAATCCGGTAGACAGACAATCTGAAGGCTTATATTAATACATGTTAGGTTCACATGCCAACAACGCATCAACAATCAAATTATCACAATTTGCAGCTCAAACAATTAAGCATTCAAGCTGACAAAGCACGATCACAACTTTCTCAATTTAGAGAATGAACTACCTAGCTAGAATGAGCACGATCACTACACTGAAACAGATACACTCACTGAGAAACCTATGAGAACATGAAAGTGCCTCACGATTAAACCTTAGGAAACCTGTTAACAAATTCCTAGAACATTAATATTGGGAATTCTACAAAGTATATCCAACAACTTCAACTTATAACTATGACTTAATCAAATGAGCTTCTCAAACAATGGCATTCTAAATTAACCCATCGAACTATGCATATCTACAATGATATCACTCAAAGAATATCAAATAGCACATTCAACATTCAAGCCCCATTTCTGAGCTACAAGAGAATTATTAACTCAATAACTGCAATCAAAAATAAGTAATTAGCTACTTACGATGCTATAATTACTACATTATGCTAAAGAACTCTTAAAGACTTTAAATCAGTGCACACTAAAAGACTAATTGTAAGCATGCTATTTATGGAACATAACCTTCATAGGTCCGTATGGTAACAACTCTGAACCTGAAATAATCTAACAGATTTGTTTTATTGTTAGAAATTTTATCTGTAATTTTATTGTGTGATACCAAGTCAATTTTAAATATTGTTAATATTGGCTCCTTGCAATAAGTATTAATTGCCGTGAGTGAGCTTATATTTGCAACAGCATTGAAAGTTATTATCCAACAAGTATTGACAAGTTCACGAGTCGATTGCATCATTATTCATTTTTATAATTACCGCATTCAATATGCAAGCAATAATTGGCTCAAGTTGCAAGTCATTTCTAGACAGACTCTAATCATTTTAATGCTGAATACGACAATGCAACAATGACTATTGAAGCGATAGATGGCAACCAACATTTTTACTATTTATGCTATCTTATTGTAAGTTGATAGTTCTAATGAATGTATATTAGTGATTATTAGTTAACACTTATTCATCAATGCAAGCATAGCAGTGAGTCACTTGATCATGTCACTATTATTGAAGATACATACTTGAAGCTAACGGTCATATCAAAGCATTATTCATGCACCATTTCGTAACACTCTTCCTATCATATCTGGTTTAATGATGTTCTTTATAATTTGGATTCGAATTATATTGGGTTTTTATTTGGTTAATTGATTAATAATGATGTATTTTATTGATAAAAACAAATATTGATATGTCAATCGACATTATAATACGTTCAAATATTTTGACTATTAATCAGTACACTTTACGGATCATCATAGTTAAGAATCTACCATCATACTATCATAGATAAAACATATTTACTCATTATTACATGCAAACTTTTAGTTGGTGCTGGAATCAAAAGGGAGATGAATTTTGTTTTAAAAGTATGATGGATGGGAAAGAGGTTTCGTCTTTCGCAAAAGAATCTATAAATGGACCTATGGAATGTCATATTGGTGGTAGTAGTATTAATCTCCAGAATGGTATATCACAAGAAATACTTTTGCCCTCTACTCTAGGGAGATACCACCAACGATAACACCATTATAAACAAGAGACTCATTGGTCGCATGGTCTTGCAACATGACACTTCCTTTGGTTTCATTCTTGCAAATACATTGACATTTGTTCGGTGACAATAGCCTTCATCGTCCTAGTGATAAGTACATTTTTGCACTTATTCGAACTTTAAACTAAGCTTTTATTTTGTCATTTTATTGAATTTTTACTTAAGTTAGTGTATTTTCCTTTCTATTTCAGTTTTGGACCCGTTTATAATCACATGGAGAAGATTGGACGAAAAGAGCATAAATTTGGTGAAATTGACGAGTAAATGATATACCATTGGAAAGATAATCGAATTACGAGTCCACCACTTTTACGGATCTCAATTTGGAGCTTTCTACAAGTTATGGCGTTTGAAAAACAGTCGCCCAAAGTTAATTTTGTAGCGGGATTTTATTTTTCTTTTGAGTTCTAATCCGATTAGGAAACTTTTTGGCCCACGAATTTTGTAATATTTTGGGATCTTTTGGAGCACAATTAGGTAACTATAAATATGAGTTATTAACTCATAATGAGGAGAGATTTTTGGGAGCCGAACTTGGAAGAAGACGGAAGAAACAAGAGAAGACAATTGATTGACGATCAAGAGTTTTTGAAGATTTCTTCTCCTTCAATCCATGCAGGGTTCTATCATTTCTTGTATTTTTAATTTAATTATGTTGTTCTAATTTTCTTTAGCCAAGGTAGACGGTGAAACCTTGTTTTAACAAAGTAATTATTTTGTTATTCGTTTAATTGCTTCTTAGAGCTTTAACGTTCATGGTTCGTTTTTGATTAGATTAATTAAATAAAATATTTTTCATCTTAAATATCATGTATTTTTGATTGTTAGAAATTGATTTAATTAATTCTTGCTTGGTCCTTAAACTTGTTCTATTAATTTCTTTTGATTTTTCGTCATCTTTATTTGAATTGGGATACAGAGTGCTTAGAAAATCTTTGATTCTTTGTTTTCTTTCAATGGAACTTGATACTTAAAAATGCTTAAGTAATTTATGTTTGAAGTATAAGGGGAGCCTAAATTAGTTTTTCTTCTTTTGGACTTAATTGATAAATATTTGGGATGACAATAGATTGATTTCGTGTTGTCGTGTGTTTTTGAGAATTAATCAATAATTAGATAATTCTTTGTGTTAAACAATGGTGAATTCAAACCTTGGTATTTTACACAACTTGATTCTTCAATTTAATTGTTTTAGCATAATTAGTTATTCTTTAAATTAAATAAATTCAACAAAAATCTTTTTCGACTCAACTAGTATAGAATAATAGTTAATTATGATTAAATTATACTTTCTCCATTCCAGGTCTCATGTGGATAGACCTCGTTACTACTTTTCTATATTCCAATAGATTCGTATAATTGCGAGTTAATTAAAATTTGACATCAAGTTTTTGGTGCCGTTGTCGGGACTGCGTTTGAAAGTTAATTTAGTTTTATTTAATTTTATTCTTGGCTAGTTATAATTTATGATTTTATTTATTTTATTTAGTAAAAAAAAAGGATTTTCATTGTGCATGCTTGGTCGTAGATCTCTGGACATTAAGCTAGAACCTCTAGATAGTGAGATTGAAAGAACTTTTCACCGGAGAGAACGACCTACCAATTTAGATAAGATTGGAGGAACCAAGCAATAGTAGCTATGGGTGATGAAATTGAAGAGAGACCTTTAGGGACTATTTTAGTCCATTGGCTAATTTGAGCACCTCATGCATCACAGTACCCACAAGTAATCGCTAGGAATTTTGAGTTAAAATCGAGTGTGCTTAATTGTCTTCCATCTTTCTATGGTTTAGATAGTGAGGAACCCTATAATCATCCGACGTATTTTTATCTTTGTATGTGAGACTTTTAAGTATGAGAATGTTTCTCCGATATTGTTAAACTTAAATGCTTTTTCTTTTCTCTCGAAAGATAGATCTAGATCATGGTTTAATCGTTACTCCGCAAATAATATTACATCTTGGGAACAAATGGTTGCTAAATTTTGAATAAATATTTTCCCCTGCTCACAAAACTAATGCTATTCGTAGGAAAATTTCGTAGTTTGTCTTTGAGAGGCGAAGAACCATTCTATGAAGCTTAGGAGAGATTCAATGGGCTCTTTATGAAATGTCCACATCACGGTTATGAAAAATGGCACTTACGCCCAATATTTTTGGAGGACTACTATCACATATTCAAGAGTGGTTGATGGCCACGAGTGGTGGAGAGTTTATGTCTAAAAATGCTTGCATAAATTTGGAGTTTCTTTCAAAAGTAGGCTGACAATTCACAACAGTGAGTCGATCTTCTAGAACCGAACCAAAGAAAAGAAGAATTTATGAGATTGAAGCAATGAACCTAGCTCGAAAATCAACGAAGTCAAATGCATGATAGAAGATATTTCTGCAAGTTGACTTCGTTGACGTACCAACAGATTCTCTTGAGCCGATTGCATGTCTTGATCAAGTGAATGCCCTCAACATGATGAGAAAACCTCTTTACAATCCTTACTCCAACACATATAACCTAGGTTGGAGGGACCACCCCAATTTGTCTTGGTCACGGGGTGTTCAACAGATAATACAAGATGGGTCAAGCCCCCCAGCACGCTAATCAACAATTCAATCACAATTTTTCACAGCCAAAACCATATGAGGAGGCAATTCAAAACTTGACAAAAGCTACTCAAGCTGCATTAGAGCGCCAGAATCACACCATTGCTGAATTTAAGAATGAACTACGCACTAGCTAGAACTCACAGGCACAATCCATCTCCAATCTGGAAAACATGATGGGACAACTGGCCTCATCAGTCCAACAGTTGGCAACAACCATTGAGAAAGGAAAGTTTCCTAGTTAGCTAATTCCTAATCCTAAAGGAGTGCAACACGAAGATGCTAAATCCATCATGACTTTGAGACGTGGAAAACTATTTGACAACAAAGTGGATATCTCAAAGCAAAACACATCTCAACCACTTTTTCCGCTATCGTCCCAATGATGATTCAATCCAAGAAGCTCCCAAAGAAAACAATGAGCCATCTTAAATTCCAAAAGCCCATTTCCTCGAGACTCACAAAGGTAAAGCAAGGTAATTCTATCAATGATATCTTGGAAATCTTCAAGCGGTAAGTATAAATATTCCTTTACTTGATGCTATTAAGCAAGTACCTACTTATGCTAAGTTCTTGAAAGATCTATATACGACAAAGAGACAACTACATATGCATAAAAAGGTATTTTTAATCTGAACATGTTAGCTCTATAATTCAAAGCAACACTCCTCCAAAATTTAAAGATCCAGTTGTCCTACTATCTCATGCATCATCATAGGAAACCATAAGATTGAGAAAGCTTTGCTAGATTTAGGAGCAGTGTGAATCTTCTTTCTTACTCTGTGTACATGCAACTTGGACTAGGCGAGGTAAAACCAACATCTGTGATTTTACAACTTGTTGATAGATCTGTGAAAGTCCTCCGTGGAATTGTAGAGTATGTTTTGATACAGGTTGACAAGTTTTATTTTCCTGTTGATTTTATTGTGCTTGATACTCAACCGTCTGCGAGATTATGCAAAACATATTCTTGTAATATTTGGTCGCCCTTTTCTAGCAACATCTAATGCTATTATTAATTGCGGGGCCGGAGTTATGCGACTATCTTTTGGCAACATGACATTAGAATGAATGTTTTAATATCAACAAGCAACCATACGACAATGTTGCCGATGTTGACATGATAGAAGCATCAAGTGATGATTCTTTTGTTTACACTAATTCACCCGTCATGGATGCAACTAAATGGAAAGCGAAAAAATTGAGCCACTTCCAACGAGTGCCAAAGTCAATATATGCAAGCAAAGCGGGTCCTTCAAAGCACTATTCAGAGTGCTGGTAAAGCAACTGGACAATAAGTCAAGCTAATGACTATAAATAAGCGCTTAATGGATGGCAACCCATTTTCTAACCCTTTTATTTACTTGCTTTATATGTAGTAGTTTTAGATAGTTTAAATAATTTATTAGTTTTTATTTTATTTATTGTTTAATGCACTTATTAGGCATCACCATGTCAAGCGCAGGATGTCCCAATTGTATGCGAGCCACTTGGATAATATCTAGACAATCATCTTTTGACCAAGGATCCTAGTACTACATCTACGTCCACTTCAATTGGACCTTCAACCAACCCAGATTCATCTTCTCCTCATCTATCTCTGCGGAGAGTACCGAATTTTTTTTCCTCATTTATTTGCTTTCTTACGCTATTACATTGGGGATAATGTAATGTTTTAGTTTGGGGTGGGTTAAAAAGTATCGGGATACTTGCATATCATTCTGCGGTATGTATAACCCAAGTAGTTTTATTAAAAAAAAAACAAACAAAAAAAAAAATTATTAGTAGTTTATTTGTCTAATTCTTTGTTGAATATCTTACCGCCAATGATGATATCTGTTCAAAATTGAGCACATTTTAGTAGACTATTAGACAACACTTGAACTCGTTCTTTTATCCGAATACTTATCCATGTTAGACTGATTAAGAAAGCACATAGCCACTATTGACTTATCGTTTATTGGAAACATGACTTGAGTGCTTGTGTTGATATTGTTGACCCGAGTATCATTATGAAAAATTTTGTTCCTACATCCTTAAGCTAGTGACCAAACTATTCTCGAAACGGTTTAGAGGTGTTAAAATTCTTTGCTTTTGTTACGAGAATGTTGATGGTTTGGGTTTACGGGTCTCATATTTGGTTGAATAGGTTATGGTCAAGGAATCTAGACTAAGTACTACTCATTCTTTGATGTAATAAAATAAAATATCCGACTCGAGCAATTAAACTGTTAGGGTATCTTAAAACTTGGTGCCCTATGGTCATCTCGACTTGGGAGTCATCGGCTCAAAACTTCGCTACAAAGGGTCATATATATAAAAATAAAAAAGAAAAAATCATATATATTTACATCTTCACTTCTCTATTAGCACAGCCGAGACTCGAGCAATTAAGTATTAAGGTATTTTAAAACACGGTGCCTTATAGTCATCTGACTTGAGAGTCATCGGCCTAAAGCTCGCTACAAGGGTCACATAGAAAGCTAGTGTAAGAGAAGTATTGCACAGGATGTAAGAATGTTAACATGAGTAGGTGGAATAAAAGAAGTAGAAGTGCTTTCGGTGAAGGATTGCTAGGTTAGAACCTAAAAGACGAAGATGAGAATTTAGAAATCACTCACCATCCTAATTTTAAGAATACAAGTTCGATTTTTACCACTTTAGTTGAAAAAAAGCATTGTGATAATCAATATAAACCAATGTCGCTAGAACACCTCGGGATTAGAGAAAAAGGATTAGAAGTATGATAACTTACGAGAGGTGTAAGGAACAAATGACTACAAAGGGTTGAGATTATAAAAATATCAACAACACAATATGGTCATGGTCTACTACATGTATAAGTTTAATTTTGGCTATTCACACACTCTGCAGTGGTCGAGCATCGGATAAGTGAAAAATTTTGTGTTGTTGTTTAATATCCTTCTAAAAGTGTTGTTTTATTTTCGAACATATGGTAAGAAATTTAACATTGACTAATTTTCCGTTGATTCTATTAGTTTAGTTTAAAATTATGGTTTATTTTTATTTTTGTTTGAGGACGAACAAATGTTTAGTTTGGGGGTGTTTGATAGGTGCATTTTTGCACTTATTCTGACCTTTAAACTAAGCTTTTATTTTGTCATTTTATTGAATTTTTACTTAAGTTAGTGTATTTTCTTTTTCTATTTTAGTTTTGGACCCGTTTATAAGCACATGGAGAAGATTGGATGAAAAGAGCATAAAATTTGTGTGAAATCGATGAGTAAATGATATACCACTTTTACGGATCTCAATTTGGAGCTTTCTACAAGTAGTTATGGTCGTTTGAAAAACAACAGCTCGAGTGTTAATTTTGCAGCGGGGATTTTATTTTCCTTTTGAGTTCTAATCCGATTAGGAAACCTTTTGGCCCACAAATTTTGTAATATTTTGGGATATTTTGGAGCACAATTAGGTAACTATAAATAAGAGTTATTAACTCATAATGAGGGGAAGGATTTTGGAGTCGAACTTGGAAGAAGGCGGAAGAAACAAGAGAAGACAAGCGATTGACGATCAAGAGTTTTTGAAGATTTCTTCTCCTTCAACCCATGCCGGGTTCTATCAATTCTTGTATTTTTAATTTAATTATGTTCTTCTAATTTTCTTTAGCCAAGGTAGACGATGAAACCTTGTTTTAACAAAGTAATTATTTTGTTATTCGTTTAATTCCTTCTTAGAGCTTTAATGTTCATAGTTCGTTCTTGATTAGATTAATTAAATAAAATATTTTTCATCTTAAATATCATGTATTTTTGATTGTTAGAAATTGATTTAATTAATTCTTGCTTGGTCCTTAAACTTGTTCTATTAATTTCTTTTGATTTTTCGTCATCTTTATTTCGAATTGGGATACATAGAATGTTTAGAAAATCTTTGATTCTTTGTTTTCTTTCAATGGAACTTGATACGAAAAATGCTTAAGTAATTTATGTTTGAAGCATAAGGGGAGCCTAAATTAGTTTTTCTTCTTTTGGACTTAATTGATAAATATTTGGGACGACAATAGATTGATTTCGGTGTAGTCGTGTGTTTTTGGGAATTAATCAATAATTAAATAATTGTTTGTGTTAAACAATGGTGGATTTTGAAACCTTGGTATTTTGCACAACTTGATTCTTTAATTTAATTGTTTTAGCATAATTAGTTATTCTTTAAATTAAATAAATTCAACAAAAATCTTTTCGACTCAACTAGTATAGAATAATAGTTAATTATGATTAAATTATACTTTCTCCATTGCAGGTCTCTGTGGATCAAACTCGTTACTACTTTTCTATATTCCAATAGATTCGTACACTTGCGAGTTAATTAAAATTTGACATCACCTAGTCATCCTTCAACCATTGCATTGCTTCTTAATCTCACATGTCTCATGATGGGATATTATGCTGGCGTGTGGTGTATATTCCATTCTAATACTTCCACTCATTTTCTAGGCTTGCTTAGATTCATAATCCATATTTTACACATCATTATAATGGTTAGCCATGTTTTTTTGACTTCACTATTCAAACTACACAAGTAGAGGATTCTCGTTCTCCCATATTCACATATCATTTGTGCTCGTAATCTAATTGAGCGACTATTTATGTTAAGAACAATAGACCATGTATGCATAAACATACAATTAAAATGAAACAAAAATTCTAGATGAACGGTGGAAATTGTGATTGTAGATGGTATTAGTGTCAAAGATTCAGACAAAAATCAATATATGTCGTTGATTCAGATAGAATTACTTACAATGATACAATCGGTGATCATCAATGCACATCCGTCAGCGATTATCGAAGATAGTGTATTTGGTGATGTTATTGGCAGCCATCGATGGTGCTTCGGTCGGTGATCAGTGATAGGAAGTCATCGGGATCACCAACAAAAATTTATTCTTTTTATATTTTTTTTATTTGTCTATAAAGTTGCCAATAGTTAAGTTCAAATATCTTTTATTTTTTGTATTATTACCAAAGAATAAATTATTTTTTAAATGTCAACGAAATTTCATTCGAAGATTTAATTTTTTATTGTTGTCACTTTATTTCTTGATGAAATTTTTGTCGAGAAATTAAATTAAACTATTTATGTTTTAGTATTATCGAAAATCCTTTCATAATTTTAGGGTAATTAGTACAAATCGTCCATACTTTTTGAAGTCATTGTGCAAATCATATATACCTTTGACATTTTGGCATTTTTAACCCCATAAACACAATTTCTTGTGCAAAACATCATTTACGTCCATTGTCATCCAAAATATCTGTTAACTCATTTCCACAAATGAATGGTAATTTTGTCTACCTACCTATTTCACATGTCCTCATTCAATTTCAAGATTGTGAATGCAAGGGAGAAGCCCAACCTGACCATGCTAGAAGAAGTCTGAAATCTAAGAACTCTGAAACTCTCAATAAAAATCTTAGTAAAACGTCGTCAAGTGTTTTGGAAAAGTGCCGAGATGGGGAAATATGGTAGGTGACACCCAAAAATACACTTGTTTTTCCTTTATGGTGAAGACTATGAGTGACTTGATTCATTAAACAAGGCAAAAAAGAGCCCAAGAAAACAAGAAAAAAATAGAGAGAGGGAAGCCCAAAGTCCACTAATCAATCTTTTTGAATCATTACACCCTTTATTGTACTTCAATTTCTTGGCCTTCTGTAAAAGTTCATCCTTTTTGCTATAATATATTAGTAAGAAATAGTGCTAGAATTCAAGAAAAAAATTAGTATGGATCCATGAATGACATCGACACATGGTCATTCACTCCCACCTCCTTTCCACACAAGGGATTTCAATTTGCAGCAGACAATTCCACCATTAGAGCCATAATTGTGAAGATGAGCAGAGTGAGACCAGTGGCCTAAACATGGGACAAAAGCGGAATCGTGATGAAGGCAAGAACGAGACTAACATGAACACGGGTGAAAGTGAAGAGGGCGACATCATGAGAATGAGAGGTGAGATGACAAGAAGGCCTAGAGGAAGACTAGTTGGATCCAAGAACAAGCCCAAGACACCAAGTGAAATAGGTAGGTGGACAAAATTACCCTTCATTTGTATTACGAATCATCTTGTGGAAATGAGTTAACACAGATTTTGGATGAGAATGGATGGAAAGGAAGTTTTGCACAAGAAATGGTGTTGTGAGGGTGGAAATGCCAATATTTCAAAGGTAAGGACGATTTGCACAATGACTTCAAAAGGTAGGGATGTTTTGTGTTAATTATCCATAATTTTAAATTACCTTTCTAATTGTTATTTGAAGTAATATATTTAGTTTTCCATATTTTAATTACTTTATTTAAAGAAGGAAATTCTACCAAGAATTAAATGTTTATGATTCTTTTATTATATGCACATAATTCGTTTACGTAGAAGTGTAAGAAATTTGGCAGACCTAACACCCATAGACATTGCTCTGGAATAAAAAATGGAGATGACATTCTCATACAACAAGATTTGAAACTCGTGCTTTCAGGAGTAGGATGATGGGGAAAGAGGTTTATGTCCTTTGCGAAAGGATCTGTCAATAGATCTCTAGAATATCATATTGGTAGTGGCGATGTTAGTCTTCGGAATGACATATCATGAAATATTTTGCCCTATTGCGGAGTCTACTAAGGAGATGTCAATGACAATGGCACTATTATAAATAATAGACTTATTGGACACATGGTCTTGCCGCATGACACGTCTTTCGTGTTCATTCTTGCAAATACATTGGCATTTGTTATGTAGATGGCGGCAGTGAAGTTTGTTCCCATTTGTTTAAAAATCTTCTATGTTCTTGATCCAAATTTGGCGGCATTTTCGGATCCCGCAAACACGCATTCGGATGCAATAAAGGCGAAGCGGAAGAAGCGACAAGAAGATGAGTTGATATGTAGAGGCCAGATTTTAAATGCTCTTTTCCGATCATTTATATGATCTATATATAAACACAACTTGGCAAGAGAAATTTGGGAAGCACTTGGAAATAAATACAAAGCCGATGAGGAAGGTACCAAGAAATTTCTAATTTCTAAATATTTTGACTTCAAATTTCTTGATAACATACCAATTTTGCAACAAGTGCATGAGTTGCAAGTAATTGTCAACAAGATGAGAGCAGTGAAAATAGAACTTCCCGAATTCTTCCAAGTTGGTGCTATTATTGCTAAATTACCAATGACTTGGAGAGGATATAGGAAGAAGATTCTCCATAATTACAAAGACTTTTCATTGGAGCAAGTTCAAAAATATCTCCGAATTGAGGAAGAGTCAAGGGCACGAGATGGGAATGAAAATTCTCATCTTGGCACTTCAAAAGCTAATCTTTGGAGAACACCAACAAATCCAACAAGACATTCAAGAGGAAATCTTACAAAAGGACAATAACAAGTTCAAAAATAAGCCTAAGGGGGATTGCTTTGTGTGTGAAAACCCAGGTCATTTTGCAAAAGATTGCCATGATCGAAAACAAAGCAAAATCGATGGCAAAGTGAATTCCATTGATACCAAAGACATTCTTTGCATCAGAAGCGAAATCAATGCGATTAAAGGAAAAGTTCCAGGGATGGTGGTATGACACATGTGCTACCGTCCATGTTTGCTATGATAGGTCTCTTTTCAAAACCTATCAAGAGATCGGCGATGGACAACAAATCCAAATGGAGAATGAAGGTCGTTTAAAGCGTCGTTGGCAAAGGAAATATTGATTTATATTTCACATCCGAAAAGAAGATAACATTGTCAAATGTATTACATGTTCGGTTATGAATAAGAATCTTGTTAGTGGGGATCTATTGGGAAAACCGGGTGTCAAATCTGTATTTGAGTCGGAAAACTTGTATTATCCCGTAATGGGATTTTTGTTGGAAAATGCTATTCTCTTGAGGGAATGATAAAACTTTGTACTATTGACAATAATATCAATAAAACTATAAATTACATTTGCTTGTTTCTTCTAAATTATGGCATGATAGATGAGGTCATATAGGTTATTCTACTTTAAATAGAATGATAAAAAGTGGCAAGATTTCTTGTGAATTAGACAAGCATGATAAATGTGAATTATGTGTTAAATAAAAAATGATTAAGAAATCTTTTAATAGTGTTGATAGATCTTCTAGTCTACTTGGATTAATTCATTGGATATTTGTGAATTAAATGACATGTTAACTAGATGAGGTAATATATATTTTATAACTTTTATAAATGATTTTTTAGGTTTTATTATGTTTACTTAATGAAACATAAAGATGAGGCCTTTAACATGTTTAAAATATTCAAAATCAAGTAGAACATCAACTAGGGAAAAAGATAAAAATTCTTAGAAGTGGTAGAGGTGGAGAATACTTTTCTAATGAATTTAATATATTTTGTGAAAAACATGGCATGATATACCAATGTAGTGCTCCTAGAACTTTTGAACAAAATGGCTTGGCAGAAAGAAAGAATAGGACTTTGGTTGAAATGATTAATGCTATGTTATTACATGCTAAATAGTCTTATAATTTGTGGGGTGAAGCTTTGCTTGCTGCTTGTCATATTTGCAATAGAATTCTTACTAACAAATTGAAAGTTTCCCCTTATGAATTGTGGAAAGGGAAAAAACCAAATATTGGATATTTTAAAGTGTGGGGTGTCTTGCTTACTACAAGAACACCGATCCTAAAAGGACCAAGTTGGGTCCTAGAGGCATCAAGTGTGTCTTTGTGGGATATGCTTCAAATAGCAAAGCATACATGTTACTTAACCTAGAATCCAATATTATTGTAGAATCCCAAGGCGTGGAGTTCTTTGAAAATTTATTGAGTATGGATGAAGTTTTTCAAACTCCAACGGAACTTCAAAGGAGATTCCGACTTCTAGAGAACCATTAGAAACATCTTTTAAAGATGTTATTGAGTCTAGTGAACCTCAAAGAAATAAAAGAGTCCGTAAAGAAAAGGTATTAGGACCAAATGAGATAGATTCTCAACGAATCACTCTATGCTTAGTAGAAGCAAACGAGAAAGATGTAGTAAGAACAATTCCATTTGTTCTTCAAGTTGAAGATCCTAAAACATATAAAGAAGCTATAGCTTCTAGAGATTGTATTTTTTGGAAAGATGCTATAAATGATGAGATGGACTCTATAATTTCAAACAATACTTGAAAAATTGTCGATTTACCAAAAGGTTCAAAACCTATGGGTTTCAAATGGGTATTTCGAAAGAAATATAATATTGATGGTTCAATCTAAACCTTTAAAGCAAGATTAGTTGCAAAGTGTTATCGACAAATGGAAGGAATAGACTATTTTGATACGTATGCACCTGTAGCTAGAATTACAACTATTAGGATTTTATTTGCTTTAGCTTCTATTCATGATTTATGTGTTCATCAAATGGATGTAAAAACTGCATTTTTAAATAGAGATTTAGATGAAGAAGTTTACATGGAATAGCCGAAGGTTTTATACTACTTGGTAATGAACATAAAGTATGTAAATTAATTAAATCTTTATATGGTTTAAAACAAGCACCTAAGAAATGGCATGAGAAATTTGATAATGCTATCATATCATTTGGTTTTGTGCACAACACTGTAGATAAATGTTTGTATACAAAAACTTGTGATAGATATGTTGTTTTTGTTTGTATGTATGTAGACGACATGTTGATTATAAGTAATCAAATGATTGGTGTTATAGAAACAAAAAGGTTTCTATTTTCTATATTTAAAATGAAAGATCTTGGTCAAGTACCATTTTAGGTATCAAAGTGATTAAAGATAGTGGGGTTATACATTAACACAATCACATTATATTGAAAATGTGATAAACAAGCTCAAATATTTGAACATAAAAGAGGCGAAATACGCGTTTGATCCTAGTATCAAACTTTTGAAGAATGATGGAAGGGCTATTGCACAACTTGATATGCAAGTGCAATTGGTAGTCTAATGTACGCGGTACAATGTATAAGACCGGACATTGCATTTGCAATAAGTAAACTAAGTAGGTTTACAATTAACCCAAATACTGAACATTGGAAAGCTATTGGTAGGGTTCTTGGTTATTTAAAGAGAACCAAAAACATTGGACTCCAATATTCTAAGTTCCCGGCTATTTTAGAAGGATATACCGACACTAGTTGGATATCAAATGCGGGTGAAAGTAAGTCCACTTGAGGTTGGGTGTTTACTCTTGGAGGAGGTGCCGTTTCTTGGAGATCCAAGAGACAAACTTGTATAACACACTCTACTATAGAATCCGAGTTTGTTACATTAGCGTAAACTTGATAAAAAGAATCGAGTGGCTCCGAATCTTCTTTATGAAGTTCCATTGGATACAAAGAATGAATCTTCTATCTCAATACTATGTGATAGTCAAGCCACATTAGCTAGATCATATAATGAAGTTTATAATCGAAAGTCTAGACATATGAGTCTTAGACATGATTATGTAAGGAAATTAATTAAAAGTGGAATAATTTCTCTTACATTTGTAAGATCAAGCGAGAATTTAGCTGATCCATTTACAAAGCCACTTACTAAAGAGTTAGTAAGATTAACATCGAGTAGGATGGGGTTGAAACTCCTAAATTAAATTCACCAATAACAGCAACCCTTCTTGTAATTACGAAATGAGTAATTCACAAGTTCAAAGGGTAACAACAAGTTATTCGATAAGTGAATGATTAGCAACACTTAAATAAATTAAACCATATCCTAATGATGTAAGTCTTTGTGTTACAGTTTGGAGGGTTGAGTTAAAAAACTCTTAATGAAATTCAAGATCTAGCGATACAAGTGTCTTCATTGTAACAAAGACATCAGAAAATTTCACCTATATGAACTTTGAAGTGGTGCCGCTTCAAGGAAAGTTTGGAGTTACTTTACGAAAAGTTCATGAAAACAGTTAGTGCATGGCATTTAACGCACTAAGCAAACTTGTGTGGAACAAATTGAATGAGAGTATTCATGTGTGTGACATTGCCGGTATTATCACAACAAATAACGGGTTCAAAGCTAAGGCTACCCGTGATTTTGATACTACTTTACAAGGTTTACACTAAAATAAAGTTCAAAATCGAAAGATACTTTATTTTAAGCGTGAAAACTGTTCTAAACAAAATCTGAGTTTAATATATTTTAAACAAGTGGGGGATTGATAGAAATATTGTTCAAAATATTTTGTGATTTTTTCTAAAAAACATCATGTGGGTTTTTGCTAGAGATATTAAAAAAAAAAATTTGGCCGTGGGTCAACTGCGATTAACTCGCGGCAAACAGGGTTTGCATCGGCCGTGGTCCAGTCGTGGAATGCATACCGCGGTTGGACCGCGGCAAACAGATTTCAGTAGTTTGAGGCACCAAAAGGTGCCTCTTCGACCCAAGTGTTGTGTCCCTCGATTTTTGGTGTCTTTACACTATAAAGCCAAGTTGAATTTGATGAGAAGAAACACAAGAAACACAAGAGATCATCCCCTAACAACATCAAAGTGTTTAACATCAAATTCATTAAGAAAAAATCTCATATTTCTTACTATTCTTAGTTCTTTTTTTTCTGGATTTCATTGGTGCTAGTGCAATCCGATTTTGAGGCTTGAAATCCGCTAAAACTATTTGAGTGAAGACCCTTAGCATCTCATTCTTTAAAGAGATGGTTTAAATATCGCTTTTAGGACAGATTCTCTACTCGATTCAAGTCCCGTTGTGTTTCATTCTTTTGTTTTAAGTTATTTTTTTTCAACAATCTAAAAATGATATTTGAACCCTCTCTTTAAAGAATAAGATGCTAATGGTCTTCACTCAAATAGTTTTAGCGGTTTCAAGCCTCAAAACCGATTGCACTAGCACCAATGAAATCCGTAAAAAGGAACTAAGAATGGTAAGAAATATGAGATTTTTCTTAATGAAATTGATGTTCTTAGGGGATGATCTCTTGTGTTTCTTCTCATCAAATTCAACTTGGTTTTATAGTGTAAAGACACCAAAAACCGAGGGACACAACACTTGGGTCGAAGAGGCACCTTTTGGTGCCTCAAACCGCTGAAATCTGTTTGCCGCAGTCCAACTGTGGTATGCATTCCGCGGCTGGACCGCGGCCAATGCAAACAGGGAAAAGTCCCTATCTGCCAATTTTTTTTTTATTAATATCTCCAACAAAATCCACATGATGTTTTTTAGAAAAATCACAAAGATTTTTTAAACAATATTTCTAACACTTTATCCTTCATGCTTCCTAGTCATCCCTCGACCATCGTGTTTGCTTCTTAGTCTCACATGTCACGTGATGGGATATTACTACCGGCATGTGATCTATATTCGGTTCTTATACTTTTGCTCATTTGCTATGCTTAGTTAGCTTCATAATTCCTATTTTACACATCATTAGAATGGGTAGCCATGTTTTAGTGACTTCACTTTTCGATGTACACAAGTGGTGGATTTTCGTTATCCGTATTTGATCGTAATAAGGGTCGATCTCATATGACTCGTGTTATATAACAAAATTGGACTAGTCACTTGATCGAAATTTGAGAATCTTATCAAAGTAAAACTGTACATCTAAAAATCGAGAATTGGATTATTCTACCAATCGGTTGACTAATCTTCGCCTTTATTTTAATAAAAAAATTTTGGGGTCAAGTAACGATTCAATCTTGACAAATTTGATGCTATATTGTTATGAATTTCTTTAACTTCACATAACATTAAACATTTTATGATAAAGATATTTAAGACATTCTATAAAAATAAATTATTTTAATACCATCGATTAGGCTCTTCACATCACTACTTACATCCGTAACCTCATCGACTCTTAAAATCTTGATCAATACATGCTATTTCTTTCCTTTTCCACTATGAGTGCTCTATATATAAGAGAAAAATCTCAAAAATAATTGATTGAAGCAAATTTTCTCTACTTGATACCATGATTTTAATTATTCGCACTTTTAGTTAGTTTCCAAACTCTATTAATTCTTACAAGTTTTGTTCAAAATTTGATTTTTTTCATTAAAACTACCAAAAACACACAGGGAAAAAAAAAAATTGGGTGGACAAGTCCAATTCGACCGCTTCGTTTTTGACACAACTATATATGTAAATTCTTCAATAAATGCAAAAAAATTGAAAGATGACGTTGTGATAGATATTTCAATGATTAATATATTATCTTTTTGGGAGTAGAAATCATTAGGAGTTTCCTCCTTAAAATATCATAAGAGCTCTGCATACAAATTTAACAACGAGCTCTGCAGACTTGAGGATTTATCCTTCATTCTTCATATTTAAGGATTTTTATATACGAATTCACACATTAATTTATGGTCAATATATATAATTTGAACTAGAGTATCACCACTAGTGATAATTACTAGTTTATATGACATTAAATGATGAGTAATGTTATTCATAGTCGATGATATGAACGGATTGTAGTTTCAATCTCTTTTCAATGTTGATAACGAGTTGAGCATCCAAAAATATATAGAGAGTATCTTTAAGAAGAAATAAGAAAAGAATCACCCACTCATTTGAAAAAGAGGGTCTATTTATAGAATTCTACACAGTATGCTGACATGGCATAAGATATTTTTAGCTAGTGATCGGTCGACTAAATGAGCAAAAATAAAACTAATCGACTGAGGAACTTAACGACCACCAATCATCCAATATTATTTCATCTCTCGTGCTCGACCTTTGAAGTTTGATGACCCTATCAGTCGGTCAATAATACTGTCCAGCATCATTAGCCCCCTACTATTGAAAAAAAAATAGGAATGTTAGGTTTCAAGAGTAAAAAGTAAAAGAATATAACGTCTGTTTTCATTTTATTGGAACGAATTTAGTGGTCCACGTGCCCATATACTATTAATTGAACATCTGCCGAGCTTGGAAATGTAATGATATTCTCACTACGGTGACGTCATTCCTGACGTTGATGTACGTTTACCGTAATCTGACTTCATAATGGCCTATGTCTCTTCAACTTCCACTCCAAATTGAACTTGTTCCAAGATAACTCTTTAGGTACTTTCCCGCCCATTTTATTTTATCCTTTTCAAATTCCACAATTCTTCTTATCATGTTATTCTCTTTTCTTCTTCTACACATCCTCCCCTTATTTCTTTTATCTTCTACTAAAAGTTTTTTTCGTATGACATAATAGTGTTGGATAGTTCTTTTGAAGAGTGGATCTTTGTAGCCATTTCACGGGATGATATCTCTTTTGATTCTTTGAAGTCCATCGAATCTTTATGAGAGCCGGATGTAGGAGAAGTGACCAAGACTATATCTTCAACCTTTTTTCGACCCAGTTATAAACCGGTGAGGCCTCGTGTACTTCACCTTTGATCCGTTTTTTTTATTACATCATTATCATTTTCAGCGACTAGGTTCGCGTAAGTGCTTAGAAAATGGTTAGGAGTCGGTCAACCGCGAAACTCGATCATCGTAGATCTTCTGATACATCAATTGAAAGTGCCCTCCCTTTTGGGACAATTCCTCGCCACCCGAGCGTATCTAATGAAAAAACCTTGATACGGTCATGAATAATTTCTTCTTAAGCCGTCATCATGCATATCGAGCCCCCGGACCAAATGAATACTTACCGGTCGGTCGAGAGGGAGAGATAGCTATTTACCAAGATAGCTTAAAGGCCGATCTAAGGTTTCTCCTGCACCCTTTCTTTGTCGACTTCTTTTGTACTTTTAAAATAGCTCCAGGTCGACTAGTTCCGAACGCTCTTAGAATTTTAAACTATTACCTTATGATTTGCTTGAAGAAGAATTTAGAACCTTCGATCGACTTATTTTGTATCCTTTTCAAATGAAGCTACTCAATCGTTATGACTGCTATGTAGTCTTTTCACATCGAGATAGAGGTCTACCCACTCATGAACATTTTTGAATACCCAACTGTCCTTCATCAAATAGTGGTTGGAAAAATAGGTATTTTTGTTAGCCCCATTGGAGGTATGTCTCCTTTCTCTACTGAATGGAGGCGTCCTCCCTTAGATGATTTCAACAAGACTCCAATCCTTTCTGAAATAGAAATTGATTCGCTGATCATAGTACGATCAGTTGAACCACTCAGTAGATCTATGAATGATGTATTGGCTGATGATGCATTGGTTTCTGTGGATATCAACCGCCCTTATGGTAGGTTAATGTTATGCAATTATAATCCCGCAAGTGTTCGGTTCGTTTAATAAATTAAAGTGATGTGTAGAGTGTCGAACCCACGAGAACTAGATACCAATTTAATAAATTAATTTATAACTCAACTTTTAACAAAATAAAGAAACACAGATTTGATTTTGGTTCGTGATTCTAAAACTAACTTAACTATTTTAATTAAACTTAAAATATCAATAAGCAACTTTAAATGTTGAGAACGAATTCAAATTTTACCGACACTAGGATTCACAAATCCACCTACACACTTTATAATTAATTATCCATTAATCGTGTTTTAGCTCTTAATTACCTTGGATTGAAAATCGGTATTCCTAAAATAATCAAAAGCCTCTCTCGATAGTCAATCAATTCTATACGATATGCGAACCTAATTATCTCTAATTAAGCTTCGAACATAAACATATGCATTAAAATCTCAAGAACATCTAAATTGATTTCATAAAGTATAATAGTAATCTCTATCTATTGTTGGATCGTATGTTATTCAATACTGATTGCTTAATCTATATTGAATCTCTCGACTTCAATATAGATCACGATATATTCTAATGATGATCAAGCATTAAAATAATGGAAATAATGAATAAAGAATAATCAACCCAAAAGCAATTAATTACTAAAAAAGAAAAACTTCTAATTAATTAAAAACGTGAGGTTTCATCGTTCATCCTAGTAAAAGTAAATTTAGCCGGACATGATTTCGTAAATTATTACAATAATTGAATTCATCATCATCCGGAGAAAGAAAAACAAAAAGTAAATAAAACCCGTGATCCCGGCTCAATGATATTCAATCCCGTGCCTTGATCTTCAATTCTTCGTTTGTATATTCTTCTCCCAAAATTCGTCGTCCGCGATATGTCTATTATCTCCCTTTTATACTCGTTTCCCAACTCTTCAAAACGTGTGCTAGGTGGTTGAATTAATTTGGACTTGGTAGTGTTGTAATCCAATCAGGAAACTGCCAACTGCTACCCGTTTGACCCATGCGATCGCATGGTGTTCACTAATAGGGTTCTGCATATTTTTTTGCCTTCATGCGATGGCAGCAAATGTTAACCATGCGATCGCATGGTTAACTTTGATGCTTAATTTGAATTTTCCTCTTTGATATTTGCACGCCAAGTCCCCCACGTCTCTTTATTTGTTTAATTAAGTCCTATTTTCTTCTGTTTGCTCTCTTTTCGTCAGATTGACACTTGAATTTGAATATTTCCTAAAATAATAAGAAAACAACATACCATTAAACCAAAAATAACTTAAAGTACTCATAATCGTCCTTTTTTGTGAGCTCGGATAACTACAAAATTGTACTTATCAGTTAATATTGTTTTGACTTGAATAGCATATTGGGTAGGTTTTTCTACTTGGCTTTTCATATTTTTTAATATCTGTTTTTTTAGACATGTCTGCTGACCAATTCAGAGAGGAATTCTTAGAAAAATTGGCTCGTAAAAATGGGCAATCTAAACGAAAAAGAAAGAAAGGACCGTCCCCTCTCGATGAACCGTAATCATCTTGAGTTCCCTCTCTTTCCACAACCACTTAGTACTTGGTCGATGATCCTCCTAGTTCGACCGTCTGACCTCTTCCCATACATGTTCCTCCTACTGTTCCTAACTCTTTTTCTCCTAATGTGATACCTTCTTGTAATCTTCGCCGACCAATCGAGAAAATCAACGAGGATTGTGGAGTTATGACAAACCTGCCTTTGACCGGGAGGTTATCGACGTAAGTAAAGAGAAATCGCCGAGAGCTTGGAGAGATCACTCATGGTAGATGAGAGGTGGGTATGTTATTCTTTTTCATATTGGTATGTTTTTAACACCATGGCTTAGTTTTTATCTTGATTAAGCTTCTCTTTTCCTCCATTAGATTCTTTCAATTCATCACTCGGTATTTCGGAGGATGCGAGACCTCGTGGAGAAGTTCGAACACACCGTCAACTTGTTCAAGAAAAAATGACGCGCTACTAAGAAGTTTGCAAACTATTTCGAATTAGAGATGGCGGCCGAAGAAAGAGAAGCTCATCTTTAGAATTTGGTGAAGACGGTGGAGGATCAAGAAGAGTCTTTGAAGGTTAGGGATGAGAGGATCCATGAGTTGGAGGATCTCTCGATCGTCTTGCTTTCAAACCGGAATAAAATGAGCAATATCAGTTGAAGAATACAAGAATAGTGACGAATATCATACGACCGTAGGCATGGTTGATGTGCATGGTCGAGAAATGGCTTTTCAAAAAAGTCGTGACTGGCTTGTTGAAAAATGCCCTGACTTGGACCGATCGAGCCCCTTTATGCTAGAAGATGAAGAAGATGACGATGATGATGATGATAAAGCTGACAATGCTGATGACCATTGAGGATTTTTCCTGTCGTTATAAACAATTATTGAACATATACTTTTGCTTGTACAAGTACGGGTTGAAAGGTTGTTAATCCTCGCCGATATCGTTTGTCTTTGATTTGAGTCCTTAAAATCAGGTGGAGAGGTGGTTTATCCTCGGCTGATGTACTTCTATCTTTTGCCTCTGAATATATCCTTATGACTTTTTCTCTTTTTGGTGTGTCACAATGTTTCGGCCGTTTAGGAGGCCCTTTGAAAATCTTCTTGTTCTTTTACTTTATATTCGACTGTCATCGAATAAAGCAAAAGTTATATGCCTAGTTTTTCTTGAAAACTTAAGAAAAGTATACGAAGATCTTTTAACCGTGGTTAAAGACGTATACATCGACCATAGTCGAATGAATAAAATAAATGTTCATCGACCGTAGTCGAGATGAGATATATAGATCGTAATCAAATTAATAAAGCGAATGTTCATTGACCGTGGTCGAGATGAGACATTTCTTCTGATTATTAGACCTTGGTCATAATCCATCATTAATAACAAAAAAAAAAAATTTGGGAATTGGGAAGAATCAAGGGTTGCACCGGGTAGGGTGATCAAACCTTCTTAAAGGATGATCGACTGACCTCTTTAGCATCCTCATCATATGTCCCCCCAATCCACTTATTTAATTTTGTAGGATATAGTGATTATTACATCAATACGGAAAAACAAAATGAATAAGTTTGGTATAGGTCCATTATTGATAGTATTTCTTCAATTGCTCCATATTCCATAGTCTTCCAAGTAGCTTTCCTTAGTGATTTTTTAAACAGTAAGAACCTCTTTTCCTTCCCTTATGACTTGGAATGGTCCTTCCCATTTTGGATCTAACTTTCCTGGTTGATGTCTTGCAGCAAAAACATCTCAAGAACTAGATATCCTTCACAAAACTTCCTAGGTTTTACCTTGTGGTCGGCTGCTCTTTTCTTGTAAGCGGCCATCTTTATAAATGCTTTTTCTCTTTCTCCTTCTAGTAGATCAAGCTCAGCCCGATGAATCTCATAGTTTGTGTGTTGTAATGTCAATCTTGGTGTAGGCTCGACCACCTCTGAAAGAACTACAGTCTCGAGCCCAAAACACAATTTATAAGGAGTCTCACCCGATGATTCTCTAGGGGTCGTGTGATAAGCCCATAACACATTTGGAATTTCTTCTGCCCATGCTCCCTTGCATCCCTCCAATCTTGTTCGTAAATCACACAATATCAATCGATTGGTAACTTCTACCTGCCCGTTGGCTCTAGGATGGGTGACCGAGATCTTTCTTATGTCAATCTTATAGCTGGCACAAAATTCTTCAAATTCTCGGTTGTAAAACTGCTTTCCATTGTCAGATACAATTACCTTTGGTATGCCAAAGCGACAAATTATATTCTTCCATATAAAATTTTGAATTTTTCCGTAGTTATCGTGGGGAGTGCTTCGCTTCTACCCACATCGTAAAATAATCAATAGCTACAACTAAAAACTTTCACGGTGGCCATGGAAAAAGGTCCGAGAAGGTCAATCCCCATTGGTAAAATGGGCATATTCCAAATATCGCCGCTTGATTTTTCATTGGGATGTGTATGAGGCTAGAATGTCGTTGGCAAGCACCACATTTTTGTACCAACTCCTTAGCATCAACTTTCATACTTGGCCAATAATATCCTCGATGATGGCCTTAAATGCTAACATGTTTGCTCCTTGATGATTTCCAAACATGCCTAAGTGTATTTCTGTGAGTATGATATAACCACTATTAGCGTCAATACATTTGAGGTAGGGCATTGTAATCCCTCTTTTGAAAAGATGGTTGTCGATCATCATAAATCCAAAGAGTCCCATTTTCATCGTCTTGCTTCAATGGCATCATCGGGCTGAATCACTTCTTTTAAATAAAGTTTCAACGAATCCATCCATGTAGAATTCTAGTCTACTTCACACACCTTGATGGTAGACACAAAGCTTGGTCGTAATAAAGTCCGAATCGATACATCGCTCATATATTTTTTGTATAAGCCGGGCACGACAATGCGTCGGCTTTTATACTAGCCCTCCGATTGACTTTTTTAATTTCGAATTTCTAGAACTTTTGTTGTAGATCTCTTATTTTCATCAAATACGCCGGCCATATGGCTATCTTTTGCTTGAACTCCGAGTGTACTTGTCCTACCACTAGTCGTGAATCACTGTTCACTTGAATCGACCAGGCTCCCATTTTAAGGCTAGGTTGAAGGCCGCTTATGACTACCTCGTATATTCGTGTCATTATTAGTAACATCAAACTCAAATTTTAAGGAATATCGCATTTCTTTGCAAGTTGGTCATGTCAATACAATTTCCACTCCCGAACCTTCTTTATTAGAAGATCCATCGACAAACAAGATCCACAAGTCTTTTCCTATGCCATTTCTGGGTGACAATTACAGAATGAAGTCACCAACACTGCGCTTTATTGTCGATCGCGGTTTAAATTCTAAATCATACTCTCAAGTTCAACTATCCACTTCATTAATCTACACGATGTCTCCGGCCGATGGAGAATTTGTTTTAACGGTGACTCTCAAGACTTCTATCGAGTGTGTATGGAAGTATGGTCTTAACTTTCGAGCGGCTATTATGAGGGCCAAGACTAACCTTTGTGCCAAATTGTATCGAGTTTTAGCATCCTTTAGAATGTGGTGACATAATACAATCGGTCGCTTCAATTTTACTGATCGAGTCTTATAAGTACCGCACTTATTTCATGAGGAGATTCTACCAGGTATAATTTTAAAGTTTCTCTGACGATCGGGCGACTGAGGATTACGGATGTTGCAGTAACGATTTCAATTCAGATAGGGACTTCTCACATTCGAGACTCCACTCAAAATCATTATTCTTCTTGATGGCCATAAAGAACGGTTGACATCTGTCAGCTGTATGTGACATAAAGCGATTCAAAGCGACTATCCGCCTATGAGTCTCAGTGCTTCGCTTTTATTCGTCGGACTTGTCATATTCATTATTGCTTGTATCTTATTAGGATTGGCCTCTATTCCTCTCTGTGAGACCATAAACCCCAAGAATTTCCCACCGGCTGTTCCAAAAGTGCATTTTTCTAGATTAAATTTTAATCAGTTATGTCTGGCTCTTTGGAATACTTCCTTTAAATCTTTCACATGATCTTCTTCATGGTCGCTATGTACAATCATGTCGTCTACATACGCCTCGATCGTCTGGCCAACCAAATTCCCAAATTTTTTGACCATACGTTGGTATGTTGCACTTTAGCGTTTTGAGACCGAAAAGGCATCGCCGTGTAGCAAAATGTTCCAAAGTCACATAAAAGCCATTTTTTTTCGGGTGTCTTCGTATGCCATGGATATTTGATGGTAACCGGAAAAGGCGTCCAAGAAGCTGAATCTCTTTTTCCCGACTATGTCGTCAATTAAAGCATCAATCTTAGGTAGTGGAAAATAATCTTTTGGGCATGCTTTGTTTAAATATGTGAAATCAATACACATCCTCCACTTCCCATTAGCCTTTTTTACCAAAACGACATTCGATATCCATTCGTGATATTTGACTTCCCTTATGAACCCCGCTTTCAACAATTTTTCTAGTTATTCTTTTTGGCTTTTTGTCGGTTGAGAGCAAACTGTCTTTTCTCTGCTTTATCGGTCGGCTTCCCTTCATAATACCAAGGTGATGCTGGATAACTGCTGGATTAATAGCTTGTAAAACAGTAGCATTCTAAGCAAATATGTCAATATTTTCTCATAGCATACTAATGAGCTGTTCTTTTTCATCTTTTGTAAGGATTTTCCGATCAATACCACTTTCTCTTTTGCCAACTCGACAGACTCTATTTCTTCAGTGGTTTCAAAACGGTTTGCCTGATAGCTATTGTTTATCTCTATGTTTAAAACCTCCGAATCGAGATTAGCTCTGACGCTATCTACATAACATCTTCGAGAAACTAACTGATCTCACTAAACAACTCCAGTACCTTGTCTGGTCGGGAATTTCATTGCTTGATGTTGTGTAGATACAATGGCACCCACTGCATTTATAATCAGTGGTCCACAAATGGAATTATAAGCCATTGACATTTGCACCACTAAGAATGGAGTTATCAATGTTACACACGTAGGATGCTTTCCTAACATGATTGGCAAATCCACTATTCCTTCGGGTATTATCGTAGCCCATCCAAAACTTTGTAATAGAGTGTTTACAGGTTTCAACCGCTCAGTCGATATTTTCAGTGCTTTGAAAGCTTCTTAGCTTAATACATTTGCGGTGCTTCCCGTATCGATTAATACTATTTTAACATCAAAATTTGCTATATCCTCTGTGATCACTAGAGCATCATCGTGAGGGAATGACACCCCCAAGAGATCTTTATCATCAAAAGTGATAGGTTGGCCGAACCTACTTGAAATTCCGATTGAATTAACTTGCAAAGATCGAGCATAACCTTTTCTAACATTTCTCGAATCTCCTCCTGTGGCAGATCCTCCAGCTATGACATGTATCACACCCGCTCGTCGCTTTTCTCCGACATCTTTGACTTCTCGCTGACTTTTGTTTTCTCTATTTTAAACAAAGTTCTTTAAAAAGCCTTTAGATATCAACCTATCAACTTCACTTCGGAGTGTACGGCATTGATCAGTAGTGTGACCGTGATCTTTGTGAAACTCACAGATATGAGTGCGATCACGAATTTTGGGGTCGGATCTCAACCTCTCTGGCCATTGTACTTTTCTCAAATTATTTATCATCTGCAATATAATAGACAATGGAGCCGTTAATTCTATTTGAGATATAACATTCACTTTTCCCACTTTCGGCCGGTACCGATGATCAAACGAAGGTTTATTGTTTTGTTTAGTCACGAATAAATCTTCATATTTTCTCTTCCGATTGCTTTCTCTCTTGCTCATCTCAATTATACAAACATAGCATTCATCACTTCCTCTTGGTCTATGTATTCTCCACCTCTTCTAAGTAATTATGTCATGGACTTAGGGTTTTTTAGAGACTAGCCTTAAAAACTTGATTTCTCGAGTCCATTAAGCAATGCTATTATGAGAGGACATCTGTAGGTCTTTAATACCTAAAGTTCTATTGAATTGCGATATATACTCCCGTAATGATTCTCTTCTTTCTTGAGTAACCAACATCAATCCCATCACTGTTTTCTTCTTTCGAGCACTGCTTGAAAAGCATATTGTAAATTTGTTCGCAAAACCTGCGAACAACGAGATTGAATGAGGAGGTAAAGTATCAAACCATTCTCTAGCATCTTTCCTCAAAGTCATGGGAAAGGCTCTACATGCTATAGCATCCGGCCACCATGTAGTCTCACTCGATCTTGAAAAGTACGAGTTATGATCAATCGGATCGAGAGTGCCGTCAAACTCATCGGTTGGCTCTTTGAATTTTGACAGTAAAGCACACTCATTAGTTCTTCCATAAATGGATCTTCCTTAATGGATATCGATTTACCTCTGTTCTTCATCCGAGCGATTGCTTCATTTATTTTCGGCTCGATGAAATTATCCAAATTTGCTGGTATTGCCTGGTTGTTGGAAGAAGTTGTCTCTGGGAGATGCACGGCTTCAGTTGGTTGATTTTCTACCGCTTGGTGGTACAACCGGGTGCATGTAACATCACCATGATCACGACATTTGATCTTGTAGAGTGGTGAATTGTTGTAATGTGACAAATTGTTCACCGAAATTTCTAGTTTCGGTATCTTGTTGAGAAGCCATTGGTTGATCGATTCTCGGTCTCCCTCTATTTCTGCCAGACATGGCTTCTTGTACTTATTTATGAATTTCCCACAGACGGCGCCAGTTTGATATGAACGGATTGTAGTTTCGATCTCTTTTCAATGTTGATAATGAGTTGAGTATCCAAAAATATATAGAGAGTATCTTTAAGAAGAAAGAAGAAAAAGAACCACCCACTCTTCTGAAAAAGAAGGGTCTATTTATAGAATTTTACATAGTATGCTGACATGGCATAAGATATTTTTAGCTAGTGATTGGTCGACTAAATGAGCAAAAATAAAACCGATCGACTTAAGATATTATTTCATCTCTCGTGCTCGACCTTCGAAGTTTGATGACCCTATCGATTGGTCGATAATCTTTGTCTAGCATCGATCGGCGACTATCGTAGTCAATCTATATGGCAATTATATGGTATTAATTGATATGCAATTTTGAATGGGACCTAAGACTCTACATTTAAAATGTCATATAAATTAATCTTCTGTGATGTCAAATAGACTGACTACTGATAGTCGATCAATATGAATAACATTATTATTAAATGATAAAATGTAATAAAATGAATTTCAAAAAATAATGCTATTTATCATAACGGGTGATTATCATCGGTCTATATGCTAGTCCAATGAAATGAAGAGTAATACTATTAATTATAATCACCAGTCTACGTGACATTAAATAATAAGTATAATAATCTTGTTGATTGAAATTTTGATAAAATAAATAATAACGACGAGCTTTTAGAAGATTTTGAATGATGGCCACCTCGAAATACAAAGAATTTTGTAAAGAGAGAAAATGGTTTTATAAATATAGCTAGATCTTTATTCACAGTACACGAAGTGACCTTTATGGACTCAAATCACTCATTAAGAACGAAATAAAGAAATAAAGAAAAAAATTATTACACCAAATTTCCTTCTTTTATTTAAATAAAAAATCTAAATTCTATCAAAATTTCTTCTCATACTAAAAAGTGTTTGGATTATCTAACGAAACCAAGTAAGAACCAAATTTCTTATTTTCTTGCCAAGAATCTAATGATATAATTAGTGCATTATTTATATTTTGACAATTTAAACATGTACCTTTAAATGAAGGGGAGACACACATTTATAGGGGGAGAGCCATAGTTTGTTAAGGACAACGATCAATTAGTTACATGATTGAATTTTCTTTCATTGTGGAGATAAGATTAATTTTAGATTTATCATGATTTTCAAGATTTCGCCCCTCATCGTTGTCAATTTCTAGAATTGTGTTGCTAATTTTTAAAGATTGACATAGAGTTTTCTTGTCGATCTTTTCTCAAATTATCTCTCCAACCGTAGCTAAGATTTTGCCTAAGAGGACGGGCTGCTGGGGGACTTCGTGAGGTGTGCAAAAACTCTCGATGAAGGATTGTACTAGCTGTGACTCACTATAATTGCAAAAGCAATCCACGAGGTTCGCTAAGTAGAACATAGTTGAGGTTATGCAAGGATCTCTAGTGCATCGGGGCTTGAAATTGCTACGTGTAACTTGAACGAACGTCAAAATAATCTTTGTTGTGACATGTAAGCTGATGTGGCATTTTCATCAAATCTAAGTGGTAACACATTTTACCTTCTAAATAATATATCGAACTTTACTTAACAACGCAACTATAACAAAAAAATGAAATTAGAATACAAAACCCGTCCATACAATCAGTATAAGGTATGAGCATGATATTGTTTTTAAGAACAGTCCGATTAAAAAGTCATTAAGTCTCATCGTACATTAATTTTCCAATAATAAGTAATAATTGATTAGATTCAAATCAACGTCCTAAAAGTATTGATTTTGAATTTGGTGGGCCCCATCTAGACGACAATCTAGCACTATTCTTCTTTTTGTATGACTGTAAAGATAATATAAAAATTAGTATAAAACAATATTTGTATCACCCTTTATTAACACCATATCCTTCATTTATTGACACACGATCACGGTCCAATATAAATTATTATTGGGAAATTGGCACAAATAGCCTCTCACCTTTGTCCTAAGTGGAGAAATCATCTCTAATGTTTGTTTTTGGCACAAATGACTCCTAACCTACTGTTTTGGTACACAGTTGGTCCTTATTTGGTAAAAAAGACAAATATGCCATTAGTTTTAATTAGAGAAAATTGTAATTGGATTTCTAATCTTTGCAAAAGGTGCAAATGAGTCCGATAATTTTATTTTTTTATTAAAAAATTAAATAAAACTAATAAGTTTTTTTTTTTTGAATTAACATTTTATTGACAAAATTGATAACGTCATTATGTGTTCTTTATTTTTGAACGATAAATTAAATGGTAATTTGCACTTTTGTTCTCCAATCTTTTAAATCTGTAACAAATCTACCCCAACTATTTTTTTAGTACCAGACATCCTCCCAATCACAGTTTCCATTAAAATATGCCATTATCTCACTAGCGTAGACCTCACACGTTTTTATCCATCAACCAATGCATCTGAGAACTTAAGGGCAAATTGGTCCATTCACAAAAATCTTCTCTCTCTCTCTCTCTCACACACACACACACACACACATTCTTAGCTTGTGTGGACTTTAATTCATCCTAAATTTGCTCCCGTGTTCTTCTTCTACTCTCAAATATGGAATGGAGTGTATGTAGATGTAGAAATCGCGTGGATCTGAAAACATCATGGACAGATGCAAACTCAGGTAGAAGATTTTTTGTCTGTGAGGAATAGTGCTTCATACCTTGAATTTCTCGTGATTTAAGCACTTGAAATCCTAAATTTTTTTGTGTAGAAAAATTATTGTGATTGATTTGTGTGGTATGACTCTCATATTTGTGATCGGGCAAAGCAAGTGATACCTGTGTGATTGAAGATTTACCTTGATTGAGATGGTTCAAAGCACTTCAACAGTCAAGTTCCTTGGTTGCTCTAATGACCTGAAAAGGAGGTGGGGAACTCTTTCCCAATTTATCCTCCGGCGTGAAAGTTAGATATTGAAGGGGAAAGAATGACTAGAATGAAGTGAAAAACGTGTGGAGCAATTATAAGGTTTTTTTTTTTTTTTTTTTACTTGGCTCACCTTCTGAGATATTTTTCTCTCACGCGCCAGGTGGTTTTCTCCAGACTGCTCAGCAGTTGTTGCCCACGTACTGAGAGTTATCGTCACGTGGCAACGGTTTCAACAGAGCGCCAGTTGATTTTGGGACGTGGGGCGATTAGTTTATCCTTTAAATAACTGCTATGTAACATTTTATGGGTTGGTCGATCGATCGCCATTCACGATCTTGGTCCACCGGCGATGCAATAGTCGGTCGATCGACTATTCATCACAACGACTGGTCGATTGCGATCGCCTAGGCGATCAACTAACTACCACTCACATAGAGCGACTACTAAGTCTAGCACAATTTGAGTCTAGTCCATTTCTAGTATAGCATCAAAGATGAAACAAAAATAAATTAGTTAGAATCACATGTTAAGAGACTGGAAGCAGAGATGGAGAAGCTAGAAATACATATCAAGTGCTTGGAAGGAGAAAAGATAGAACAAGAAGCAATAACAAATTGTAAGGTGTTGGTTGAAGAAAGAAAATCCCAAATGAGTTATTCTTGAATTTACGTAGTTGTAATTGAGATCATTCTAGCTTGGATTTCATGGTAGAGCTGTGGCCAAATTTGTAAACCCATTGTAATTATTGTGTTTAGTAGAATGTTTTCAAGATTGTTGGTTTATTATGTTGGTTTTGCAAATCAAGTTATTTCGTCAATATCTTTTTTTAACATCCAATCCAAACATGTATGATATGTGGTATGCTACTACTAGTGAACATTGATGACCTATTTTGCAACAACATTTTAAATGTTGAGGACGTCAATTGCAAAAATTCTTCAATATTGGGGATGAAGAATGCAACTATTCGTAAATGTTGGGGACGTATTATGCAACAATATGTAAAAGTTGGAGATCTGATTTTTCAAACGTTTGTTTCACGAATTATGTGTATATACACTTCTTCTCACTACATCTCCTTGGTTAAACCAACAATTCCAATCAAATTCTGATTGAACTCTTTCAAACAAATGGAAGCAATTAAGACATTCATCACATTCATTCAAAACATGACAATATCATTACAATCATTCATTACATTCAAAACATTTTTACATTCAAAAACATTTTTACTAGATTTGCAAAACAACTTCATACCATCCCAAGACTCCAAAATCTCAAAACAATCACCACTGATCATCATCCCAGTAAAAAGAACAACCCCGTACCATCTCCAACACTATTTCTTTGCTCCAATGGCCTGCTGATGATGTCATCAAAAGCCAGAAAAAGTGAGAGGTGGGACTCTTTAAAAAAGAGTCTCTTTTGTTGGGAGAGTAATAAAGCTTGATTCTTGGCTTCTAGGGCGTCAAATGAACCCTTCCATGACCTCTAGACTTTCAATTATTGTACTCTTCTCCGTGGCTATGTCGAGAGAGAGAGAGAGAGAGAGAGAGAGAGAGAGAGAGAGAGAGAGAGAGAGAAGGGTTTAGAGATTTTGTAAAAACATAGAAGTAAATTTGTAAGGAATTAATGTCTCTATAAGCTATGAATGTGTGTGTATTAAAGTCAGACGCATTGGTTGATGGATAAAAACGCGTAGGATACATGCTAGTGACATAACGACAAATTTTAACGGAAACTGTAATTGTGGACCTGATTTGCAATTACTTCAAAAGTTGGGGATGCCTGGCACTAAAAAAAAGTTTATGGGTAAATTTGTTACAGATTTGAAAGGTTTGGGATCAAAAGTGCAAATTACCCTAAATTAAAATATAAAGAATACAATTGGAGCTCTAAATAATTGTAGTTAATAAATGAATAACTCAATTAAATAAAAACATTTAAGCATCAAATTGGGGCAAAATTGTTTTTTATGTTGTAACAATAAAATAACAATTTAAAATTTAAATAATATAATTACTTAATAATAATAAAATAATTTTATTTAATATATTTATTAATAATTATAAGCTTAAATTTTAGTTATTTTATAATAGTTCATAAAATATACCAAACAATTTAGTATATTATCAATTTGGTCAATAAAGTTTAATTCAAAAAAAAAAAAAAAAAACTCGTTAGTTTTCTTTTATTTTTATAAAAATAAAATTATCGAACCCATTTGCACCTTTTACAAATATTAGATATCTAATTACAATTTTCTCTAGTTAAACCTAAGATCATATTTGTCTTTTTTCATCAAATAAGGACTAATTGAGCACCAAAATACATAGATTGGGGGTCTTTTGTGCCAAAATAAAATGTTAGGGATGATTTCTATCATCGAGGACAAATGTGAGGGACCATTCGCACCAATTTCCTACTATTATTTGGCAAAATCTTTGACCTAAAAAAATTATAAAAGACCAAACACTATTTTAAGTTCATAATATAACGGGACATTACATGCCATCATCATTGTGTTTAAGCATATAAGACGTAGTGTCGATTAATTTAATTTGTTGGGAAAATATGTACGGTGATATATTTTTAATAATTATTAATTGATTGGTTTTCTTAATTTTATAGATTTTTTGGGTCGAATTTTCATGTTTTATTTGAGGGTGATGTAATCATATTAAATGGATGAAGTAGTTGGAAGTCTCGTAGTTTGTATGTTCAAACGCGTAATGAAGAACAATACTAGACTCTATTAAAACCCAAATTTTGTTACTCGTTTGTTTGAACGTATTAATGAACGAAATTGAACCTAGAAAACTCTTAATCACGATAAATCTGAATTTTTTTTATAATTTTATCTTGTAAGCTTGACATTCATATGTGATATGTCAAGAAAGATTACAGAGAACAAGCTTGCAGTGGAAAGGGAAGAAGATGAGAAACAGAAGAACCAACAGATGTAATTTTGAAATAACAAATTGACTAACGGCGTCGTTTGGGACTAAATGGAAACGGTGTCGTCTCAACATTTTCCTTTATTTCTTTCCTTTTGTTTTTAATCCAAGATACGCTTTTAATGTAATAGAATTAGGAAATGCGTTTCTTTCAACTACCTTTAAAAGGACCGCATGCGAGGAGAGAGACAGAACTTTTGGCGATTGTTTTAGTTAACCAATTCAGAGAGTCAATCATCTTCCATCATTTCTCTCTTCTCACCTCAATTCCCCAATTTTTATCTTTTACCCGCTTGTTATTACTTTAAATTTCGTATTGAACTCTTTTGATGAATTGAATTTGAAGGATTTATCCATATTTGAAGTGGAATTGTTTTGAGTTAGTTTGGATTATGGTTCTTTGTTTGTGTAATTGATTTCAAACCACAACAATTGGTATCAAAGCGATCGATCCGATGTAATGGCGTAAACTAGGAGCAAAGCCCATGAAGAACACTTCATGTAAGATGGATAAGGAAATGGGTGATCCGAATGCGACGCTTTAGAGCCGCGTGACAAGTAAGGTAGAATCATCGATATATCACTCAAAGTGTTGTGTAATAGACAAGAAAAATTTGAGAATATTGTGATAGATATAAATCAAAAGTATGAGAGTCTAGTAGCTATGATGGCCCAAATTAAGTGGGGAAGAAAGGAAGCTAAAGACAAGCAAGGAGAGTTCGCCCCACAGCTACATCCTGGGTGGATTTGGTAGCAATAGACTTGGATCACCCCAGATTAATCCAGTCAAGGAGGATACTAGATTGAATACTAAAATACCCAAGATTGATTTTCCTTATTTCAGTGGAGAAGGACCAAGGGAGTGGGTGAGAAAGGCAAGAAAGTATTTCCAATTACATCGGTGGTCAAGAACTCAAAGTGGGTATAGCGTAAAATATATTTGAAGGGAAGGCGGATATATGGTTTCATAGATTTGCTACCTCACACCCAGATGCTAATTGGAATCTATTTGTCAAGAAATATGTAGGAGGTTCACCGAAACCTCGTGGGAGGAGATAATAGAGATATTAGTAAAATCAAA
>CM042674.1:60591472-60621900 GCA_023638005.1 Forsythia suspensa | reverse complement strand
AATATTCGGAATGTCCCGATAACCGATTATTATAAATTTATAGTCGAATGCATACTACTCCGTAAGTAGATGCTCATGGTACATTTGATTTCACAAAACTATTTTCGAATGGATGAGAAATTAGGAACAAAAAGTTGACACTTTGAAAATGAAAATTGAATATTGTAACAAGTGGAAAGTGTATCCCACATCGGAAGATGACATGATCTTAAACCGATTAATATACCTCTAGTTTGAATTTGGGTTTGAGCTCCGCAAACCTTTAGAGAAGAAAAGGCTTAGATTCTATCGGATTCGATTCAAAGCCCACACGCGCGCGCCGCCGCCGACGAAGATCGAGGCCAGGTCGTGTTTCGCCCTGTATATTCTTTTTAGCCAATAAATAGTTTACTTTATTTTAATTTCATCATTCCAATTTTGAGGAATGATTTGACACGTGTCACGATTGTTCAACAAATCCTTCCAAGTTCGACAACTGTTCAATCAAATCTTTTCAGGTATTGTGTCTTTTCAAACCCAACTTTTGTTATGTTATAAATAGACCCTTATAATTCTGCGAATTTTCATTCCATAACATACAAAAATTATCTTACATTCCATAATTATGGTATTGGAGTTCTCATTTCCAAGAGTACTAAACAATTCAAGTTCGCCGTCCTTTAGATTTGTAGTGCTTCTACTGAAAAGAATTGATTGTTGTATCTTGAGAAGCATTTGCTACAATACCATAAGCACCTAAACAGGACAAATACATCTTAAAGAAAGAGAGTTGAACTCTTATCTTACCTCGATCGGAGTATTTCAATTTTCCTTTTGTCATCATCATTACAATTCTGCATTTGTAAGTTTAAGTAAGTTTTCTGCACTTCATATAAATAAACATAACATAATTTTATACATTTACATTAACTAATAAGTGGTCTAACATAAGTTTTCTGCACTTCATATAAATAAACATAACATAATTTTATACATTAACTAATAAGTGGTCTTTACATTAACTAATTAACTAATAAGTGGTCTAACATACGTTCTTATATTAATTAGTGTCTTAACTTTTAAAGCACGTTTGGTAGTAGGACTGGATAGGATTAGACACCATTATGGAAGAAAAGAATACTGCGCAGCAAACATTCCATTAAGGTATTCCATTTTTTTATGGAAGCTGGTTATTATGTGATTTCTCCATTATGTCTTGCCCTCCAAACTTCCGCATGCGCTCTGTAGCTTCCTCAACCTGCATTTTATAGTTTCTCAGTACATTTGCAAGAAGTATATTTGAAAAGATCATTTTAGTCAAAATGAAATATTATTAAAATCGAAAAAAACATGCCCGCGCATGCGCACACAAAATGAAATTCAAACATCCTCAACAAGTGAAAGAAACATTTACACGATATGATTAAGAGTATTTTCCGCTAAGCTTAAAAAGACTACTTGTATGTAAATAAGTTTCAAAATTAAATTCTTCTTTTAATGGTTAGAAAGAAGTAAGTTGCTTCTCTTGACAACAAAGGTACGACTAAATATGCAAAACATTCTCAGCAGTGTGGAGAAACCATTAACACGAACCTCCTTGTTCCAGTTGGTTTTGTAAAGTACCAGCATGAGCAGCAACGTCTGCAGAGCTACTCCGGCTATCATGCCACCCCAGAGTCCCTACAATGAATTCTAAACCATAAGAATTGCTGAAAAGGATTTCGAATATACCAAGTTCGTTATAGCAGCAAACCCTGAGATATTAATATGGGAAAGGATGAAAAAATTCCCGAACTCTGATTCAAAATTCTCTCGATTCATTCACTCATGAGGAATTGCAGAACTATTTTTCTTTCCATAAAATAAAATTGTTTTACCTAAACCAAGTACATGATTTTCTTTTAGTCTTTACGAACGGAGTCTTAGATGAGGGGAGTTACGGTTATTAGATTAGGATTCAAGGAAGGAGTAATACTCTCTTGAATTGCGTTCCAGAATCGAATTTCAGATGCAGAGTCCCATAATATAGAGGTTGAAGTAAAAATTTATTTACCATCACTCCAAAATTAGCCACATAGCCAAGAACATATCCGAGAGGAAGCCCATAATATAGAGGTTGAAGTAAAAATTTATTTACCATCACTCCAAAATTAGCCACATAGCCAAGAACATATCCGAGAGGAACACCAAAAACGTAATAACAAGCCAAGTTGATGTAAGCTACTAGAGCTTGCCACCCACCTCCAATGGCAACACCTGCAAAATGGCTCAGAAAAAAACTAAGCCGGAGAGCAAGGGAATGTGACACCTCACTTACATGCCGAATATGATATATTCAAATTGAATCAAATACCTGATATCACTGGTTGGACACTATTGAGAAGCATTGTAATTCCAAGAAGGATTGAAAGGTGAGAAACTGCACGTAGCATAGTTTCGCTACTCGTGAAAAGAATACCTAAATGATTTCTTGTAGCTAGGACAATAATCATGCAAAGAATCCCAATCAGGAGTGATTGAAAGACTGTGACATAGACAGAATATTTGGTTGCTCTTGGACGTCCTAAGCCAAGCTCATTTGAGACACGAACACTAGTATAAAAAAAAAAAAAGGTTAGTGAAATGGTTAGGGATAGGAGACAAGAATAAACAAAACCAGCATAGAATGCAATAAAACAAAAAAATTAACTGATATGGTAACACAAAGATTCAACAGAGAGATAAAATTACGAATCCTCAAGCACTTTATGCTAAGGAAGCATGCTACTCGAACTTTATTAGAAGTGCACCTCTACATCGCAGTTCGTGCTATATAATCGGTTCATAAGCTAGCGTTACAACAAGATTTACACCATTTTAAATCTGACAAAGTGTTAAACACCATTGTCCATTGTCATGGAAAAAAAAAAGTACTAAATATCTCTAGCCAATCAGCTTAGATTCTTCAATCATTTCGGATGCAAGAAATATAGCGCATGTTTGGTGGTGGAGGATGGAAGCTTCCCACAAACATTTTACGTCAAAACTGACAGTTGACTATGTCATATTCACCGAGAGTTCAACTGAAGTTATAGACGAGCTTATGAAGAACAAAATAAGAAGTTTTGCTAAGCATCTCAGCTTCTTACCTTATAGCAGCGTTGACTCCAATGAACAGCATGGTTTCCCACCCATCAATGTTAATACTGAAAGATTACACCAAAAGAAAAGATTAGCATCTAAATTGAAATCTAGAATACAAAATTAGTGAGTCGAGGCTTCTAAAGTTGAAACAGTAGATTATTATTACAATTTCGTAACATTCTCATTGCTTGGCATACTATAAACTGGAAATGCGGCATTTGCAGCCGGACAGACCTTGAGTTATCAATGAAAATTTATTTATATGCACAATCAAAGTGATAAATAAACTAAAATTGACCATTCATAGAAGAGAGCTAGTGAAATTTCATATGCCTTTTTTCCAAATTCAAAAATAGAGTTGTTGAACTCACCAAATAGAAAGGGAACCAACTGCAGTCACGGCATTGTCAAGATTTCCAGCAAGCACAATGATGCTCATCATATACCAAATCTCGAGGCATAGCATGATGGCAGATGCGAGGGAGAGCCTCACAAAGGCCCACATATCCTTAAATGCGGACCAAGAAAATCCCTTCCAACCATCCTTGCACCAACCAACCACATAAACAAATTGTGCGAAGGCCGAAATCCAACTCGTAAGGTCGAATGCTACGGCTGCACCAGTTGCTCCCCAGCCAAATACATTAATAAAAAGCCAACATAGAAAAACTTGTGAAACCAATGCAAGAAATGCGATCCATGCAAGCACATCAACTTTACTCTGGGCTTGAAGAAACTTCTGAGTAGGAAAACTGACAGCAAGGGAAAACAATTGAGGGACAACCATAAGTGTAAATACTCCTGCAGGATTTGCTATGTCATCCTTCTGTCCAAGGAGCTTCAGAATCGGGGTTGCAAACACGTAGATTGGCAACAGGAGGACACAAGTGGCAAATAGGATTATCATCGAGCGTTGCATGTAAACACCAAGCATGTGAACTTGTCCAGCGCCAAATGCCTGACCACATAGTGTCTCAAGGGCACTTCCCATACCGAGCTAGACATATTGCAAATAAGAACCAGGCTTTGTTAGTTTTGCCTCAAATTTCATGATAAGGGTGCCAATTGTGCAATCATGGCGACAAGTGCTTACAAATTTGCTGCATGATGAAAAAAATTTGTCTATGATGACAAGATCAAAATCAGAAAACCTAAATTGTCTTTATACGTTTCAGCAATGTTTCCTAGAGTTTTCAAACCATTTCGATTTCTGAATCAGAAACGCTAGCCTTTTTACAAAATTTACTCTTATTGTCTTTTTCAAAGGTTTATTGTCATTTTAATATTGATTTCCGAAACAGAAACGCTAGCCATTTCGAAGTTTTATTGTCTTTTTCTCTCTTTCATTTTCCAAAATAGCCACATTTAGGGGGGAGAGAGAGAGATGCCATTTTCTAATAATATTGATAAAATTGACACTTTTACATGTACAATGTTAAATGTACTCTGTTTTTAAAAAAAAAATCTTGGTACATGTTTGGTAGAGTTTAAAATAAACTATATTTTTTCTCACACTCATTTTCAACCACATATTTCATAGAATCCACAACTTTTATCAACTTTTCAACCACACATTTCATCATTTTTTATCAAAATCTCCTAAAAAATTATTTTTAAACTCCACCAAACAAGCATTAATAGGGTATGGTTGGTAAGTGCACAATTTTTTAAACACAAATTTAATCATCCACAGTCACCAATTAAGAAACATTCTATTAGCTACAAGACAATAAACCTTCGCGACAATTCTCTTCTTCCTAGACATTTTAACTACCATACACACACCGAACAGTCTAGGACTGCAAAATGCTGAACACATAACGCATGTTTAGTAGTGCTGAAATTATTTTTTAAGTGTTTATTTTATAAGTTGTTGGTGAATGTGTAGATAAAAAATGAATTGTAAATTGTGGGTCATATGAAGTACCTTAACAATATAAATTGTCCGGTACAAATCAATCTTAAGCCCCGTTTACCCCCATTTTCTAAAACTCATTTTTCCTCAAACACATTTTCAACCACAGATCGAAGAGAATCCACAACTTTTATCGACTTTTCTACTACACATTTCATCAACTTTTACCAGAATCTCCTAAAAGTCTAATTTTAATCTAAAGTTATTTTGGTACTTTTGATAAAAAGTGACCATTTTCATGATATTTGTAAGAAGTGACAATTTTATAAAACCCAACCACAAAAAAATCAAATCATGCAATCCCTTTACCCCCCACCTAACTAACAAGAGAAAGTATAGAATAAGTGGTCGACCTTTAAAGAAAGAATAGAACTTGTCCAAGAACAAGAAATAACAAATAATAATAAAATTGTTAGAAAAATATGTGTCATATTTTTTCATCGTTTTATATTGCTCACTTAATTAATATTACTAATTTTTAATATCAAAAGAGGAGATTAACGTTTTCGACATTGGTCATGTTCTTCATCGGGTTGATCGACCGAAATAATAATGATTATTTTTTTAGCGGTTTTTCGTTTATATATATATATATATATATATATATATATATATATATATATATATATATATATATATATATATCTTCTTGATCATGTGATTTTCAATAACAGCCCACCTATAGGTTAAAGGATATTTTCTTATTTTCTTGGATTTGTTTAAGAATGAAATATTTAAAAATATTCTTGAGTTTCCTAAATATATTCCTTCTACAAATCTAGAATATTTTTTTATATATTTTTTACTACTAATTGTCTTACCATTCTTATTGCAGATTTTTATGCAAGAAATAATTCTTAATTTGATTACTATTTTACCTATAAGTAAGAGTACAAATCAATAAAGAATCATGTTTTGAAAAATATTTTTTGCTCTTGTTATTCAAACTTCATAGCCAGCCGAATTTTAGAAAGAACAAGACTCGATACTTTATTTATTTAGTTTCAAAGCAAAAAGATTTTTTCAAACTCATTAAAGAATCAAAAACAAATTAGTAATCAACGAACAATTCTATATCTTGTTTAATCTACTTAGCGTGAAGTTAAGAACGGGAGGTTGTTAATCCAAGTGGTGGTTGCGGTCAAGTACAATAGGGAAGTAGCGATAAAGTCAAGACCGGTGGATTTGATTCCAAGTCAAAAGAAGAAGTATCAAAGGAAGTTGATCTATATTCTTTGATTGTTTTTTTTTTTTTTTTAATTTTGCGAAATTACAAAAATCGGATACTATTGTATTTTTAATCAAAATTATTAGTGGATTGTTTTTGCCCATAGCACGGGACCGTGGATGTTTCCTTCCAGGTTTACCACATTATTATCTTGTGTTCATATTCAATTCTTAAAATTTCGCGCTAAACAAATTAGGTAAACGAACACGCATCAGAACTGTTTCTCTATACAATGCGCCAGTTGACTGCTTTCTGTCCATTGCTCATTTAATAAAGATTAAAATTGTTTTTAATTTAATTAATCAGATTTTATAACTTTCAAAAACGATAAATTGTTATGGAAAGAATATTACACAATCAAGAAAATATCACAATTATGACCTAAAATAATATATTTTTATACGGGGGTGGAGAGGAACTGACCATGAGACCGAAAGAGAAGGTGCAGATAACGGACAAAGCAATAGAAAAGGCGGAGAGTTCAATATCTCCGAGATGGCCAACAAACATGGCGGCTACTGAGTTAGTTCCAAACTGACATAGAATTTGAATGGCTATTGGCCCACCTATTCTCCAAAGTTTTGCAGTTTCTATACAGAAAACTCTCCACCATGGTTTAAGCCCTCTTATCGGGAGGTAATCGCCGTCCTCTCCAATGAGCTGCAACTCGTAGGACTTCCGATCAAGTAGCGGCGCAGCCTCCATTTCGGCCGGATGGTGGTGGAGATGAGAGGGAGGGGATATTATTCCGAGCGATGCTCTGAACCCCGATTCGGAAAAAAATATTTCCCGGAATTGTTAGTGATATATTTATTTATTTAGGATAATTGCATCAAAGGTCCCCAACGTTTTAAAAGAAAGGCATGAGAGGTCCCTCTTCACACTTTCCATCAAATTTTGCCGTTAAAACCAAAGTGTGGACTGCACGCGCAATTTTCTGCCAAAAAAGGCGAGTGGGAATGGTAGGGCAAAAAGGTAAATCCACTTTCACCTATGAGGAGGTTTCTTTTGCAGCATGTTTTGAGTCCCACACCACCGGTGGATATAGCCTCATGGATTCACATAAACAAGCTTTAATGTATTTCATCTCTTTTAAATCATCAAAATTCAGTGATTTTTCGCCACTATTGATCGAAAAAGCTTCATCCACCACTTGTTTTTCAATATCGGGGTTGGTGGAAAGTAACCGTAAAAGCAGCGTCAAGGCGGCGGAGGTGGTGTCTCTTCCGCCATCAAGAAACCTATCACCATGTCTCTAACCATTTCATCATCAAGTCCAACACCCAAAAACCTCAACAAAAGATCATTTGCTCCATCCTTTTCGAGTTTTCGTTTCTTGGCTTGAATTGTTCCATTCATGAGCTATGAATAAAATTCACATGATTCTTTAAGCTTCTTCTCGAGCCTAATTTCAGCTCTCTTGCATTTCCAGACAACGGAAACCCGGCTCCACCCCATTGTAGAGAATTTGCTAGAGAATTTGAGAAGCGTTGTCTAACGCCTCCACGAGTGGCTGCACGGGCTAGAAAGATCCAAACAAGAAAGGTTAGTGCCTAATGACACCTCACAAATAGTATCAAATGCAAATCTCCTCAAAACCTCTTGAATGTCCAATATTATGTTGTTTTCTGCAAAGATTTTCAAGCACGGGAAGAAGTCTATTTTCGACCTCATCTTCAAGAATTTTCACTACAAATTCTCTCAAAGACTTTTGCTTGAATTTACGGCTCGCTAATTTTATTTGGAGGCTCCACTTTTCACCATCAACATTAAATATTCCAACACCAAGAAAATCCCCAAGTAAATCAAGAAAGGGCTTCCCTTTTGGAAAATTCTCAAAATTTGTTTTAAGAATATATTCAACATTGTTTGGATTTGTTGTAATAACTGTTCTTGGTGCACTAAATCTTTGCACCACGGTTGTTCTGCGTCTTAGATTCGAGACAAGAGTCGTGTGTGTACCAACCAAGAGACAGTAGCGATTCTTGTAGAAGGATATGAGGCGACCAATGGCTAGACATGATGGTGGAGTAAATTTTTTGAACTTAAGAGATGATGAAAACAGAAGAAACCCTAAAGTCAAAGAAAGAAGAAGAGAGAAAATCATGATGTTTAAAGTCTTTTTTGCAGTGATGTCTAATGGAGAAGATTGAGTTGAAGTGTTGAAGATGAAAGGGTTATATATATAAGGATAAGAGCGAGACAGAAAATTGCGCGTGCAGTCCACACTTTGGTTTTAACGACGAAATTTGACGGAAAGTGTGAAGAGAGACTTCCTATGCCTATTTCTTAAAACGTTGGGGACGTTTGGTGCAATTATTTTAGGTTAGGGACATATTCCCAATAATTTTAAAACATTAAGGACCTTTGATACAATTATCCCATTTATTTAATCCACCCTCCCACCCTTCCACCCCAACCCCCAAACCAAATTTAACCAAATTTATTAATACAACTAAATTTATTAATACAATTAAGTTTATTAAATTAAAAATAAATAATTTCTTATTATTATATTTATTATATATTTTGTTAAAAAATATAATATACTAGTATACTACTTTTCTTTGCGGTGGAATTCGACCGTAGAAGATTTTAATGGATTGTGTAGTTGAGAAGAATGTTGAAGATTGAGAGAGAGAGAGAGAGAGTTTTGTTTGAAGGGGGTTTGATTTTGAAGAATATAGAAAAGAAAAATAAGAAATTGATGAATTGAGAGAGATATATAGATTTTGGTTTGAGAAGATGAAGACGTAGTGACGGATAAAGAAAACTTTTTTTTGCTGCCAGAAGACAAAGAAACCTCCTTACTACGATTCGGTGATAACAATATTTATTGAGTTAAATATTATTTATATCATATAATAAATAATACAGTTAGCATTACTTTTTTAATTAAGGTTACAGAGAGTGATTAGTTAGTTTATATTTGGATAACAAATTAAGTTTTGGTATTTGGCCTAATAATTTAGTTGAGTTTATTAAAAAAAAAAATAATGATTTGACTGAGTTTATTATAAAATAAAATAATTTTGTATAGTAATTCTAAAAAAATAATAATAATAATAATAAGATAAACTATCAAATGAGTCATAATAATAAACTCAACAAAATTATTAGACCAAACACTAAAACTTAATTTGTTTCCAAAATATAAACTAACTAATTACTTTCACTATAACCTTAATAAAAAAGTAATGTTAACTGCATTATTTATTATATGATATAAATAATATTTAACTTAATAAATACTATTATATATTATATTTTTTTTAAAATATATAAAATTAATATAATAATAAGAAATTATTTATTTTTAATATAATTTATTGAATTATATTAATAACTGGGTGCGTGGGATAAATTTGGTGAGATGGGGGAGGTTTGCGTGATGGTTTAAAAGGAAGGGGGGTGTTGTTTGCATGGATTAAATAATGGGGTAAGGATGAGGTATGCTGGGATATATTAAATAAGGATAATTTGTACTTTTAGTACTCAAATCTTTTAATTTGTAATAAATTTACTCTAAAAAAATTTTTTGTATTGATCATCCTCAACCTTTGTATTTTGTTGTAAATCATGTCCTTTTGACATATTTTGACAAATTTGCCATTCTCTTTAAATAAACAAAAATACAAAAAAAAAACTAAAAACAACAAAAAAAAAATTGTAAATCTTTCCTACAACTTTTAAAAAAGTACAAAATAAGTTCATCTTCCTCAAAAACTCACACCACCCTCTCTTTCTTTTTTAAATAAATTTATTTGACCAATACGGTATGCTTAAACACATTGATGATGATACATGCTTTGCCCTTTTTACATGAAATTAAAATTGTATTTGGTGTCTCGAAATATGCTACTTCCTTTTTCTTCTCTTTAATAGTTTTTTCCTTATGTATAATAATTGTTTAGGTCAAAAATTTCTATCAATTAATAATTTATAAAAGATTGTGATCATATGTTAATATTAGTGTTCTATAAAAAGCGTAAAACGTGACGAAACATGGATGCCAATTTTAAGTTTTTTAAGTTTATGTAAAGTTTGGGTAGGGCGAGACAAAGACGAAGCGTGACGTGTGATTAGACGTGGACTGGAGATTGCACCTCACACTTAAATGTCACTTAGACGGATTTTTTTAGATCAGTAGTGAATATAAATAAAAGATGTGATATTAAAGTGATGATTACAAATACTAAACCACCGACAAAACGTTTTAATTGCTATTTAATTCTTGACAGACAAAGCCAAACATGTTCAAATAGTGCTGCTGCTTGACGGCCTATATTGTGCCACGTCTTAAGGAATCTCATAATGACTCCTAGTCCCACAAAGATACTCCTCTTTAATCTTTGACTTCTCTAACGAGACATTTAATAAAGGTTGAACTCCTACATACATTCAATTTTATGTATGTATGCGGAAAAAAATAAGGATCAAATATGTATAGTTAAAAACAAAGACAATAGTATTTATAAATGCAAACCAAGTAAAATAAGACAATAAAATAAAATATTCTTAATATAGTAGATTGGGTGTTCCTCTTTTCTTTTCTGTCCAAATAATATATGCTGCCTTCTTACTGCAATGGCGTGGATCGGTGTTTCTCTCTAAAACGGCCTCCTGCCTTGGCGGTGGTACTTTAGTGATCACTTGAGGGCCCCCACCGATTCTGTCCTAGGTTTTTGGTGGAGGAGGTAAATCGCAGAATGTGCCTCCCAGAAGCCAGTGTGGATAGATTATGAATAGGCCTTGACTATTAACCATTTGGTAACTCCCGCTTGCGACAAGGCACAAATTGAATATTTCAAGATTCGAACCCTGCAGCCCGCCGTGCTAAGCTCTATCCACCATCCCTTTTGCTACTGGGAGATATGCCCTGGGGGCGAACATTTAATACTTCCACTTGTTGGTTGTTACTTGTATTGAAGACCTATTCATTTTCTCATTAAAAAAAAATAGTGAATTGCTGTTTTGAATTCTATAAAATGAATGCGAGAATAATTAAAATTAAATGAACATGTAAAGTGTTTTGTAGAAAAGTTTACTTGGATCACTTATTGAAGTTTAAAATAAAATAGGGCCGTATAAATGTTTTTATGATATTTCGATGATATGAAAATAGGACCAAAAACTTCTCCAATGTAAGAGAATATATATTTTTTATATAAAGTAATTTTGCATATATCAAAGCTAAGAATGTAGACAATAAATATAAGAAGAAAATACATTTTTTGGCCTATATATAGAAGTTTTTTTTTGTGATGCGGCATAAGGATCTTCTTCCATGTATCCCTATTTAAGACCAATAGATTTGGGATGATGTGTATTTTTTTTTTTTTTTCATTTCTACAAATATGGATCGAGTCTAGGAAGTTTTTATGACACGTGAATGGAGAGCGGGATTAATAGAAGTGACCACTGGATATTGAGTGGGCTTGTTCACTCTATAAGTTCCTAACGTGGCGATCGACCTCTAAGCAAATCAACCAACCCCCATGGTGGGGTTGTTGAGGTCGACAGCGAGGTCTGACAAAAGATGCTCAGAACTTGTCATCTTTACAAGGTTGAGCGGGGTCCAACCACTAGTGGTCGAACTTGTACCTCATGGTGGGGTGGTGGTCGAGGTTGACCTTAAGGTTTGACCCAAGTGTGGTTGGACCTTGTACTTCTTGTCAAGGTCGAGCATGGTTTGACAACAGGTGGTTGGACCTTGTACCCCAAGGTGCGGTGGTCGAGGTCGAACACCTCCCTCATGGGTAAATGGCACTCGACTTCGATCAAACCTTGTACCCTCATGATAGGGTGGTTGAGGTCAACCACCGCCTACTTTTATGCGGCAGTGCAAGATCGAGCAACCCCTCGTACTACTTAATTTTGAGCTGCCCTAGCGATCTCGTTTCGATATTTTACTTCGTGTGTCATTTATTAGGCAATTATGTTTTAAACGTACAAATCACCATTATCACTTATTTTTGAAGAATTTTTCTCTAAGCCTTCTCAAATTGGACATAGAACGCAAGGAAATTTTCTTAAATAGTGTGACGTGGAGGATGATGTGAACATTAAGTAGTATGACTTGGACGATGATGTGATTCTTTTAGTGAGAAAAAAATGTCTTCACTTTTATTTCGTTGGTTTAAAATAATTTATTATTTATAAAATATCTTAAATATTCTTATATTAAAGACTTGTGAAATTAAAGAAATTCATAATAATATAGCATAATATATGTCCGTTGAATCTTTACTTAACAATAATGTTTCTTTTTTCTTTTTAAGAAAGAGGTATGAAAAAAAATATCTTCTCTATCTTGTATTGCAGCTGTAAATCACTCATGACTCATGTCTCTCCTTTTTATGTCATTTGTTAGTATCTTTTCAGCTACTACATTTCTCTTCATTCTCTTCAGCTACTACATTTCTCTTCATTCTCTTCAGCTACCACATTTCTCTTTTTGGGTTGAATAGTCATTTAAATGTTGTAGTTTTGACATGTGGACTTTTACGTGGTTCATACGTAGATTTGATCTGGACTAAATGTCTATTAAATTCTACAAGTATTACAGAAAAACAAGAATTAGTTTGAACAGTTTGACTTGCACTAGGTGAATAACTAATAAGTGTTTATAAGTTGTAGATATTATGAAATGTGTGAATAATAAGTTGTGGATCCTGCAAATTATATAATATTACAAAAAAAAAAAAAAAACAAGAATTATATTGAACAGATTGACTGCACATGTTTGGTGGTGCTAAAATTATTAAGTACTTAAAAGTTGTAAATCTTATAGAATTTGTAGATAATAAGTGAGTAGTAAGTTGTAGATTTGTAAACTAGTGAATAAAAAGTATATTTGATTAGTTTAACCAACTTATTTTATAATTCATTTACATATTTCGTAAGATCAACGATTTTTATTACTTTTAATCCATACATTCTGTAATATCCGCTGCTTATAATCTACAAAAACACTTTAGCAAACAAACGTATGACTTAAGGGTGTATCATATTTTCAACATCATATAATGATCGAATAAAATAAAACTAAGAGTGCGTTTAATTGCAACTTATTTTTCATGAAAAAAAATATTTTTTTCTACCTATTTTCCAACTGATACGTTTGATAACTACACTTTTCCATGAAAAAAATATTTTTCCACCTATTTTCCAACTACAATGATGTTTGATAATCATTTTTTTCCAGGTAAAACATTTTCTTATTTCTACATAAATCAAGGCATTTTTCTTGAGAATGAGAAAAATATTTTCTTAAGGGGGATGAAGTTTTATTTTCTTGGAAAAATTTGCTTTTTTTCCACATATTTTCCAACTAACAAGTTCTTGGCAATTCAAATATATGGAATTCGTTTTTTTTTTCCACCAAAATTCAATGCTTGCAATCAAACGTACCCTCAGAGTCCATCACCTCGAACAATAAAGTACAAATTTTAAACTAACAAAGAAGAACTCGTGCAAAAAAATTTGATATTGTGAAACTAATATTTCAAAATAATAAACGTCTTAAATTAATTAGAGTCTTTTACTTTTAAAGAATGTTTGGTAATAGGACGGGATAGAATTAGACACTATTATGGAAGAAAAAGAATACCGCACAGCAAACATTCCATTAAGGTATTCCATTTTTTGATGGAAGCTGGTCATTATGTGATTTCTCCATTACGTCTTGCCCTCCAAACTTCCGCATGCGCTCTGCTGTTTCCTCAGCCTGCATTTTGTGGTTTATCAGTACATTTGCAAGAAGTATATTCGGAAAGATCATTTTTGTCAAAATGAAATATTATTAAAATCGAAAAATACATGCCCGCACATGCGCACACAAAATGAAATTCAAACATCCTCAACAAGTGAAAGAAACATCTACGCGATATGATTAAGAGTATTTTCTGCTAAGCTTAAAAAGACTACTTATACGTAAATAAGTTTTAAAATTAACTCTTTCTTTTAATGGTCAGAAAGAAGTAAGTTGCGTCTCTTGACAACAAAGGTACGACTAAATATGCAAAACATTCTCAGCAGTGTGGAGAAACCATTAACACGAACCTCCTTGTTCCAGTTGGTTTTGTAAAGTACCAGCAATAGCAGCAACGTCTGCAGAGCTACTCCGGCAATCATGCCACCCCAGAGTCCCTACAATGAATTCTAAATCATAAGAAGTGCTGAAAAGGAATTAGAATATACCAAGTTATAGCAGCAAACCCCGAGATATTAATATGGGAAAGGATGAAAAAAATTCCCGAACTCTGATTCAAAATTCTCTCGACTCATTCCCTCGTGAGGAATTGCCGAACTATTTTTCTTTCCATAAAACCAAATCAATTTACTTAAACCAGTACATGATTTTCTGTGTCTTTCTGGAACAGAATCTTAGATGAGGGGGAGTTGCGGCTATTAGATTAGGATTCAAAGGAAGGAGTAATGCTCTCCAGAATTGCATTCCAGAATCGAATTTAAGATGCAGAGTCCCACATTATAGAGGTTGAAGTAAAAATTTATTTACCATCACTCCAAACTTAGCCACATAGCCAAGAACATATCCGAGAGGAAGACCAAAAACGTAATAACAAGCCAAGTTGATGTAAGCTACTAGAGCTTGCCACCCACCTCCAATGGCAACACCTGCAAAATGGCTCAGAAAAAAATTAAGCCGGGAGAGCAAGGGAACGTGACACCCCACTTAGATGCCAAATATGATATATTCAAATTGAATCAAATACCTGATATCACTGGTTGGACACTATTGAGAAGCATTGTAATTCCAAGAAGGATTGAAAGGCGAGAAACTGCACGTAGCATAGTTTCGCTATTCGTGTAAATAATACCTAAATGATTTCTTGTAGCTAGGACAATAATCATGCAAAGAATCCCAATCAGGAGTGATTGAAAGACTGTGACATAGACAGCATATTTGGTTGCTCTTGGACGTCCTAAGCCAAGTTCATTTGAGACACGAACACTAGTATTAAAAAAAGGCAGTGAAATGGTTAGGGATAGGAAACAAGAATAAACAAAACCAGAATAGAATGCAATAAAACAAAAAATTTAACTGATATGGTAACGCGGTATTCAACAGAGATAAATAAAAATTACGAATCCTCAAGCAGTTTATTCTAAGGAAGCATGTGACTCGAAGTTTATTAGAAGTGCACCTCTAAATCGCAGTCCGTGCTATATAATCGGTTCTCAAGCTAGCGTTACAACAAGATTTACACCATTTTAAATCTGAGTGTTAAACACCATTGTCATGGGAAAAAATAGTACTAAATATCTCTAGCCAATCAGTCTAGATTCTTCAATCATTTCGTACGCAAGAAATATAGCGCATGTTTGGTGGTGGAGGATGGAAGCTTCCCACAAATATTTTATGTCAAAACTGACAGTTGACTACGTCATATTCACCGAGAGTTCAACTGAAGTTATAGACGAGCTTATGAAGAACAAAATAAGAAGTTTTGCTAAGCATCTCAGCTTCTTACCTTATAGCAGCGTTGACTCCAATGAACAGCATGGTTTCCCACCCATCAATGTTCATACTGAAAGATTACACCAAAAGAAAAGATTAGCATCTAAATCGAAATCTAGAATACAAAATTAGTGAGTCGAGGCTTCTAAAGTTGAAACAGTAGATGATTATTACAATTTCGTAACATTCTCATTGCTTGGCAAGCTATAAACTGGAAATGCGGCATTTGCAGCCGGACAGACCTTGAGTTATCAATGAAAATTTATTTATATACACAATCAAAGTCATAAATAAACTAAAATCGACCGTTCATTGAAGAGAGCTAGTGAAATTTCATATGCCTTTTTTCCAAATTCAAAAATAGAGTTGTTGAACTCACCAAATAGAAAGGGAACCAACTGCAGTCACGGCATTGTCAAGATTTCCAGCAAGCACAATGATGCTCATCATATACCAAATCTCGAGGCATAGCATGATGGCAGATGCGAGGGAGAGCCTCACAAAGGCCCATATATCCTTAAATGCGGACCAAGAAAATCCCTTCCAACCATCCTTGCACCAACCAACCACATAAACAAATTGTGCTAAGGCCGAAATCCAACTCGTAAGGTCGAATGCTACGGCTGCACCAGTTGCTCCCCAGCCAAATATATTAATAAAAAGCCAACATAGAAAAACTTGTGAAACCAATGCAAGAAATGAGATCCATGCAAGCACATCGACTTTACTCTGGGCTTGAAGAAACTTCTGAGTGGGAAAACTGACAGCAAGGGAAAACATTTGAGGGAGAACCATCAGCGTAAATACTCCTGCAAGATTTGCTATGTCATCCTTCTGTCCAAGGAGCTTCAGAATCGGGGTTGCAAACACGTAGAGCGGCAACAGGACGACACAAGTGGCGAATAGGATTATCGTCGAGCGTTGCATGTAAACACCAAGCATGTGAACTTGTCCAGCACCAAAGGCCTGACCACATAGCGTCTCAAGGGCACTTCCCATACCGAGCTAGACATATTGCAAATAAGAACCAGGCTTTGTTAGTTTTGCCTCAAATTTCATGATAAGGGTGCCAATTGTGCAATCATGGCGACAAGTGCTTATAAATTTGCTGCATGATGAAAATTTTTTGTCTATGATGACTAGAACAAAAATAGAAAACCCGAATTGTCTTTTTATGTTTCAGCAATGTTTCCTAGAGTTTTCGAACCATTTCGATTTCTGAAACAGAAATGCTAGCCTTTTTACAAAAATTTGCTCTGTGTCTTTTTCGAATGGACTATGCGAACCATGGACCAACTAGAAAAGACTCGTTATATATTCTGGTGGGACCAATAACGAGATCAAGAGTTAAGAAGATCAAAGACGCCATACAAGGTCTTGTTCAAGCTACGTAGACCAAAACAGATACCCAAAGTGCAATAAGCAAGACACCAACCTTCAAAATGAGTATGACAAAAAAATAGCCAACTTTAGTATATTTGATTCAAACTAAGGACCATATTAAAGACATATTGGAGGCTAGTTGAAGATTGGAGGGCCAAAACGAATATAATTCAAAATTTGGAGATCAAAACGAGGACGACCGGGAATTAAACCTTAGGCGATCGCCTAGGCCAAATATGGGACGATCGCCCAACCTTATAATTAAAATTTTGAGACTAATTTTTAAACCCGGGCGTTAGCCCAGATTTGTACTTGGCGATCGCTATTTCCGAAACAAAAATGCTAGCCATTTCGAAGTTTTATTGTCTTTTTCTCTTTTTCATTTTCCAAAATAGCCACATTTAGAGGAGAGAGAGAGAGAGAGAGAGAGAGACCATTTTCTGATAATAGTGATAAAATTGGCACTTTTACATTGTACATGTACAATGTTAAATGTACTCTGTTTCAAAAATATATATATCTTAGATATATATCTTAGCACATGTTTGGTGAATTAAATGTTTGAATAATCATTTGAACTTTGAGTATGGTCTTCGTTTGCTCACTGAACTTCAAAATGTTGCTGAACGCTCACTATACTTTGAATCGTGACTCACCGTTACTCACTCTTCACGATACATTAACGACCATTAGACGGATCTGCACATGTGGCAAACAAAAAGTCTACATGTCAAACGCGACTGCCCAAAATGTGACATGTGGAAGCCATGTCAGAATCGCACTTTTAAAGTGCGATTTCTATGACTAAAAAAAAAAAAAAAAATATTTCCCTTAAATGATTTTAACCATTCTTCAAACATAATTGACCCAAATCAAGCCCAAACCCTTATCTTCCCTAACTGTTCTTCACGCAATTGAAATTCCAATTCCCAAATCATATTTCCCCCAAAAATAGAAATTCCCAAATCACATTTGTGAAACCCTAAATTGAAATCCCCAAAAAAGATTTGCCCATAACCTAATTCCAGCTCACTCGCTCACGCGACAAACATATCTACCCCACCTCTTTGGGACCACCACTTGTGTGAAAAATCAACAATGTCGGGTATAGAGGAACCACATTGAGGTAAAACACCTACTTTGTTGGGTAGTTGATTTTGTTATTTGCGTGTTATTCTCAAAACTACTCAACAGTGTCAATTTTGCAGAGACCACCACCATTTTTTTATTTTATTTTATTTTATTTTGTGAATTTTTTCAATTTGTTGAGATGTTATCAAAATTTTATACATTATCTTGGAGCGTCTAAATCTAATTCTTGGATGTGGTTTATGTTGACAGATGTGGAGGAGGATCCGAACTTCAATATTTCTGAAAATGGAATCTAACTAGGATTCCTTGTTGCCACGCTACAGCAGTTATACAGGACATGAGAAATGAGTCTAAAGACTACGTCGATAATTGTTACACAGTTGAGTCTTACCTTAATTGCTACAATTAGATTTTGAAACCAATTAACAGAAAAACACTATGGATTTTCATATTAAAGCTTCGACATGAAGTGTTGCAAAAAAAGGTAGGCAACAAAAAAAAAAAGACAGAGACAAGCAGAAGAAGATTTCATTCAGCACTAACAGTCAAAGTCCACAATGAAAAGGAAATGTCAAGTAGTCATGACATGCTCAGTGTGGGATTTGCAAGGGCATAACAAGAGATATCATTTGAAGCCTAACGCACCAGACAATATAAGTATTTTATATTTACAATTTACTTAGTTGTATGTATACAATATAGTTAATAAATTGACCTCCATTTATACTTACTCATTGGACAAGATTGGTTCGATGCTCAGCTAGACCCTGTGGAGAATGAGATTAAATCTCCTTTGGCTTCAAGGAAAAAGGTTAACATGCCTACTGTTATCAATTATTGAGGGTTGAATACATTCTTGTTATGATGCCTACTAATGTTAGTTAATTGGTGTAGGAGAAACTTGTTCCAAAAAAGGGCAATGAAGGGCGATCAAGTCAGCCCAAGAGATAAATTCAATTTACCATTTTATGTTCACACCCGGAGTTGACTTATAGGACAAAGGGAAAGACCCTCAGCATCTCCATTGCCTGTCGTAGGAGGACACGATAAAGGAAAAGCGGTTGTGAACGATATTCGAATGGAAGAAATTGACATTAGCCCTATAGTTGAGAACCTTCAAAGATTGAATGCGGAGGAGGCAGCGACAACAAGAGATGCAAGAACGCGTGCTAGATGCCAGATTAACACAAAATCATCTCGCTTTGTACCACCAAGATCAAGATGAAGTTGTTACGTATAGGGATGTTGGTCATAAGCAATTCAGTGAATGTAGATTTTGTGTATTTTTGAATTTACATTTGCATATTAAACTTCACTCGTACCAACCTTTTGTGTAACTATCAAACAAATATATGTATGGAATATTTAAGAACCAACCTTTTGTCTAACTATCTATCAAATATATGTATGGAATATTTAAGTGCATTCGTCCAAGAAGCACGATCTGTTCTTTATGTAGTTTTTCATCTTGCATTTCATCTTCAAATATCAGCTCAATATCATCTTCAAATATACAGAAGGGGAAAACCCATATCTCATGCGCCGCCGAAGGGCGATATGCTCGCTCGAGTGAAGGCGTAGAGGGAATTTTTCCTCTCCGTCCTTCGAGGAGGCGGAGGAAATTTTTTTTCCTTTGCACGGCACAAATCGCAATTTTGATGTGGCTTCCACATGTCACATTGCGGCAACCGCATTTGACATGTAGACTTTTCGTTTGCCACATATGCAGATCCGTCCAATGATCGTTAATGTATCATGAGGAGTGAGTAACAACGAGTCACGATTCAAAGTATGGTGAGCGTTCAGCAACATTTTAAATTTCAATAAGCAAACAAAGACCATACTCAAAGTTCAGTGATTATTCAAATATTTAACTCCATTCCATATTTGGTAGAGTTTAAAGTAAATTCTTTTTTTCTCACACTCATTTTCAATCACATATTTTACGAGATCCACAACTTTTATAACTTTTCAACCACATATTTCATCAATTTTTTTATTAAAATCTCCTAAAAAATTATTTTTATACTCCACCAAATAAGCATTAATAAACTATAATTGGTAAGTACACATTTCATCAACTTTTACCAAAATCTATTAAAAAAATCTAATTTTTATTTAAGGTTGTTTTGGTACTTTCGCTAAAAAGTGACATTTTCATAATATTTGAAAAAAATGACAATTTCATAAAACCCAATAATTAAAAAGTAATAAGAAAACGACAAATTGTTATAGAAAGAATCTTACACAATCAAGAAAATATCACAATTATGACCCAAAATAATATATTTTTATATGGGGGTGAAGAGGAACTGACCATGAGACCGAAAGAGAAGGTGCAGATAACGGACAAAGCAATAGAAAAGGCGGAGAGTTCAATATCTCCGAGATGGCCAACAAACATGGCGGATACTGAGTTAATTCCAAACTGACACAGAATTTGAATGGCTATTGGCCCACCTATTCTCCATAGTTTTGCAGTCTCTATACAGAAAACTCTCCACCATGGTTTAAGCCCTCTTATCGGGAGGTAATCGCCGTCCTCTCCAATGAGCTGCAACTCGTCAGACTTCCGATCAAGTAACGGTGCAGCCTCCATTTCGGCCGGAGGGCGGTGGAGACGAGAGGGAGAGGATATTATTCCAAGTCTTTGGCTCCTGTGCTCTCTCTGCTGTAAGTTTCACGAGTTTAATGTGTGGTCGTCGTGTCTTGTCTTGAATTGCAGATGAATTTAATAAGAACATGACATGTTTGACTTTGGCATTAATCAAATTTGTTTTTAAGATATTTATAAGTTGTGAGATTGATACTAATTGAATAGTAAATTTTTGAGTGTAGATAAAAAATATGCTTAATTAATTTAAATTATAGTTTAAATTTGATTGATCGGTGCTTATAACACATATAAAGTATAAACCAATTAAAATGTAAAATATACAGCTTATAATCTATAAAAAAAAATATCAAACAAATATTTATAAATTGATTAAATATTATTTTTATTTATATATTTTATAAGATATATAATTTTTATTTAATTTTTGTGTTTGTATTCGATAATACTTGGAATCTAAATCTTTAAATAAAACAACTTTTTTCAAACAAGCACGTAAATATAAATCTTAGGTTGTGTTTGATTGACAATGATGAAAAAGGAAAAAAAAAATCCATGAAAGTTGAAAAAAAAAAAACTACCAAATCTATAAGAAAATATTTTTCATGAAAGTTGTCAAATTTATGCTTAAAGTAGTTGTACCTTAGAATTCATTTTCTTTTTTCATCTTGTATCAAACAGTTAAAGTAGGAAAAAAAAATTATGTGACATTATTTTTATCGAAAGTAATATTTTTCATGAAAAATGTATGAATCAATCAAGTCATAATAGTTTCAAGGCTTACTATAAAAAGGAAACATAATTATTACTTTATTATTGTATTCAATATACTGCAAAAGTTAGGTAACGTGTCAACTATAAAGCTTGTTACTTTTTGTTGGACAACATAAAGAGTATCATAATCTCATAAAAAGTTATTATTTCAACTTTCAAGCATATGAGATTATTGATAAAGAATTGAAAAGGATGTAATGCGAAAAATTAGATCAGATTGAATTAAAAGGCAAGTTCGATTTGAAGTTGAGATTTTTCAAATTTGGATCGAATTTTAACATATATACAATAATAACACATAAATTGTAAAGAACTGCGCAAAGTCATCTTTTTTTAATATTTTGCACAATTTTCGTAGTAAAATTGTCTGTGTATTCAGCCAAAATTTGACAAAAATAGTATTTAATAAAAAAAATTAATTACAAGTAAGTTGCAATTTCAAAAAATATGGGGTTTGATGGACATAATTTTTCACAAAAAAATTAAAATAAAAAAGTTCAGACCTTCAAAGATTTTGGATATGAGATGGCAGCCTCTTGGACCTCATATTAGACCCAGGCCCGACAATGACGAGACCAACTAGACTTTATAAGAGAGATGCGTATATTAAGATAAATAAGAAAGAAATGAGAATATATGCTAAGAGGTAGAGTTGACCTTAATGAGAGATAAATTAAGAAAGTGAGAACTCCAATTGAGGATAACTTTTGATATGGAAGACCAAAATCAATTTTAGGGCTCCTTTGTTATAAAAGTAAATTTTACACTACTCATAATAATAATAATAATACAAAAGAACAAAATAAAACTAAGAGTGCTTCACCTCTAACAATAAAGTACAAATTACCATGACAAATTTTAAACTAACAAAGAAGAACTCGTGCAAAAAAAATTTGATATTGACAAACTAATATTTCAAAATAACAAACGTCCTTATATTAATTAGAGTATTAACTTTTAAAGCATGTTTAGTAGTAGGACTGGATAGGATTAGACACTGTTATGGAAGAAAAAGAATACTGCCCAGCAAACATTCCATTAAGGTATCCCATTTTTTGATGGAAGCTGGTCATTATGTGATTTCCCCATTACGTCTTGCCCTCCAAACTTCCGCATGCGCTCTGTTGTTTCCTCAACCTGCATTTTGTAGTTTCTCAGTACATTTGCAAGAAGTATATTTGGTAAGATCATTTTTAGTCAAAATGAAATATTATTAAAATCGAAAAAAAACACGCCTGCACACATAAAATGAAATTCGAACATCCTCAACAAGTGAAAGAAACATTTACGCGATATGATTAAGTGTATTTTCCGCTAAGCTTAAAAATACTACTTATACGTAAATAAGTTTTAAAATTAACTCTTCCTTTTAATGGTCAGAAAGAAGTAATTTTATTCTCTTGACAACAAAGGTAAGACTAAATACGCAAAACATTCTCAGCAGTGTGGAGAAACCATTAACACGAACCTCCTTGTTCCAGTTGGTTTTGTAAAGTACCAGCATTAGCAGCAACGTCTGCAGAGCTACTCCGGCTATCATGCCACCCCAGAGTCCCTACAATGAATTCTAAATCATAAGAATTGCTGAAAAGGAATTAGAATATACCAAGTTATAGCAGCAATCCCCGAGATATTAATATGGGAAAGGATGAAAAAAATTCCCGAACTCTGATTCAAAATTCTCTCGACTCATTCCCTTGTGAGGAATTGCCTAACTATTTTTCTTTCCATAAAATCAAATCGATTTACCTATACCAGTACTTGATTTTCTTTGTCTTTCTGAAACAGAATCTTAGATGAGGGGGAGTTGCGGCTATTAGATTAGGATTCAAAGGAAGGAGTAATGCTCTCCAGAATTGCATTCCAGAATCAAATTTAAGATGCAGAGTCCCACAATATAGAGGTTGAAGTAAAAATTTATTTACCATCACTCCAAAATTAGCCACATAGCCAAGAACATATCCGAGAGGAAGACCAATAACGTAATAACAAGCCAAGTTGATGTAAGCTACGAGAGCTTGCCATCCACCTCCAATGGCAACACCTGCAAAATGGCTCAGAAAAAAATTAAGCCGGGAGAGCAAGGGAACGTGACACCCCACTTAGATGCCGAATATGATATTATTCAAATTGAATCAAATACCTGATATCACTGGTTGGACACTATTGAGAAGCATTGTAATTCCAAGAAGGATTGAAAGGCGAGAAACAGCACGTAGCATAGTTTCGCTATTCGTGTAAATAATACCTAAATGATTTCTTGTAGCTAGGACAATAATCATGCAAAGAATCCCAATCAGGAGTGATTGAAAGACTGTGACATAGACAGCATATTTGGTTGCTCTTGGACGTCCTAAGCCAAGTTCATTTGAGACACGAACACTAGTATAAAAAAAAAGGCAGTGAAATGGTTAGGGATAGGAGACAAGAATAAACAAAACCAGCATAGAATGCAATAAAACAAAAAATTTAACTGATATGGTAACGCAGTATTCAACAGATATAAATAAAAATTACGAATCCTCAAGCACTTTATTCTAAGGAAGCATGCGACTCGAACTTTATTAGAAGTGCACCCCTAAATCGCAGTTCGTGCTACATAATCGGTTCTCGAGCTAGCGTTACAACAAGATTTACACCATTGTAAATCTGACAAAGTGTTAAACACCATTGTCAAGGAAAAAAATAGTACTACATATGTCTTGCCAATCAGTCTACATTCTTCAATCATTTCGGACACAAGAAATATAGCGCATTTTTGGTGTCGGAGGATGGAAGCTTCCCGGAAACATTTTACATCAAAACGGATAGTTGGCTACGTCATATTCACCGAGAGTTCAACTGAAGTTATAAATTAGCTTATGAAGAACGAAATAAGAAGTTTTGCTAAGCATCTCAGCTTCTTACCTTATAGCTGCGTTGACTCCAATGAACACCATGGTTTCCCACCCATCAAGGTTCATACTGAAAGATTACACCAAAAGAAAAGATTAGCATCCAAATTCAAATCTAGAATACAAAATTAGTAAGTCGAGGATTCTAAAGTTGAAACAGTAGATGATTATTACAATTTCGTAACATTCTCATTGCTTGGGATACTATAAACTGGAAATGCGGCATTTGCAGCCGGACAGAGACCTTGAGTTATCAATGAAAATTTATTTATATACACAATCAAAGTGATAAATAAACTAAAACCGACTGTTCATTGAAGAGAGCTAGTGAAATTTCATATGCTTTTTTTCCAAATTCAAAAATAGAGTTATTGAGCTCACCAAATAGAAAGGGAACCAACTGCAGTCACGGCATTGTCAAGATTTCCAGCAAGCACAATGATGCTCATCATATACCAAATCTCGAGGCATAGCATGATGGCAGATGCGAGGGAGAGCATCACAAAGGCCCATATATCCTTAAATGCAGACCAAGAAAACCCCTTCCAACCATCCTTGCACCAACCAACCACATAAACAAATTGTGCAATGGCGGTAATCCAACTCGTAAGGTCGAATGCTACGGCCGCACCAGTTGCTCCCCAGCCAAATACATTAATAAAAAGCCAACATAGAAAAACTTGTGAAGCCAATGCAAGAAATGCGATCCATGCAAGCACAGCGACTTTACTCTGGGCTTGAAGAAACTTCTGAGTAGGAAAACTGACAGCAAGGGAAAACATTTGAGGGAGAACCATAAGCGTAAATACTCCTGCAGGATTTGCTATGTCATCCTTCTGTCCAAGGAGCTTCAGAATCGGGGTTGCAAACACGTAGAGCGGCAACAGGACGACACAAGTGGCGAACAGGATTATCGTCGAGCGTTGCATGTAAACACCAAGCATGTGAACTTGTCCAGCACCAAATGCCTGACCACATAGCGTCTCAAGGGCACTTCCCATACCGAGCTAGACATATTGCAAACAAGAACCAGGCTTTGTTAGTTTTGCCTAAAATTTCATGATAAGGGTGCCAATTGTGCAATCATGGCGACAAGTGCTTATAAATTTGCTGCATGATGAAAAAAAATTGTCTATGATGACAAGATCAAAAACAGAAAACCTGAATTGTCTTTTTATGTTTCAGCAATGTTTCCTAGAGTTTTCGAACCATTTCAATTTCTTAAACAGAAACGCTAGCCTTTTTACAAAAAATTACTCTTTTCGTCTTTTTCGAAGGTTTATTGTCTTTTTCTCTCTTTCATTTTTCAAAATAGCCACATTTAGGAGGGGGAAAAAAACCCATTTTCTGATAATAGTGATAAAATTGACACTTTTACATTATACATGTACAATGTTAAATGTACTCTGTTTTAAAAAAATATATATCAGCACATGTTTGGTAGAGTTCAAAATAAACTCTTTTTTTCTCAAGTTCATTTTCAACCACATATTACCACAATTTTTATATATTTTTGAACCACCTATTTCATCATTTTTTATCAAAATCTCCTGAAACACTACTTTTAAACTCTACCAAACAAGTATTAATAAGCTTTGGTTGGTAAGTGCACAATTTTTAGACAAAATTTAACCATCCACAATCACCAATTAAGAAACATTCTAATAGCCACAAGACAAAAAACCTTCACGACAATTCTCTTCTTCCTAGACATTTTAACTACCATACGCACACACCAAACAATCTAGGACTACAAAATGCTGAACACATAGTTACTCAACAATCAACCTTCACGACAAATCTTCACCACAATATGAAGTACTTGACAATATAAATTGTGCACATGCGAATCAATCTTAAGCCATGTTTGGCTCCCATTTTCTAAAACTCATTTTTTTTCAAAACTACACATTTCATCAATTTTTACCAAAATTTTTTAAAAATCTAATTTTTATTTAAGGTTGTTTTGGTACTTTCGAAAAAAAAAAAAAAAAAAAAGTGACCATTTTCATAGGGATAATTATATTCACACTACACTTTTTATTATTCACACCACGTTTTAATTGCAATAAAGGTCCCCCAACATTTGATATTTAGACACTTATGTCTCTAAATTTTTTTCATCGTATTTTTATTATTAATTTTCATTTAGTTTTCGTATTTTTATTATTAATTTTCATTTAGTTTTCACATTTTGTTTCTGATGAAGATATTTGTCTAAATATTCTGCTGCTAATGTGCATTAAAATGAGGAAAAAATATTTTGTCAAACTTGCGTATTTGTTATTTATTTTAATTATGTAAAAAAAATTTACCCTCTCCTAATTAAATTTTTGGATAAAAATCATTATCAAAAACAAATATAAAACATACAAATTAATAGGATGATGATAAAAATTTACTAAAAAAAAGTTAAAAGTCATAAATGCAAAAGTGACCAATAGTTAGAGAATTTTATTGCAATTAGAATGTATTATACTTAACAAATAATGCTGTGGTAATATTATTACCCTTTTCATAATACTTGAAAAAAAATGACAATTTCATAAAACCCAACAATTAAAAAGTAACAAGAAAACGACAAATTGTTATAGAAAGAATCTTTTACACAATCAAGAAAATATCACAATTATGACCCAAAATAAGAAATTTGAATGTGGGGGTGGAGAGGAACTGACCATGAGACCGAAAGAGAAGGTACAGACAACGGACAAAGCAATAGAAAAGGCGGAGAGTTCAATATCTCCGAGATGGCCAACAAACATGGTGGCTACTGAGTTAGTTCCAAACTGACATAGAATTTGAAAGGCTATTGGCCCACCTATTTTCCATAGTTTTGCAGTCTCTATGCAGAAAACTCTCCACCATGGTTTAAGCCCTCTTATCGGGAGGTAATCGCCGTCCTCTCCAATGAGCTGCAACTTGTCGGACTTCCGATCAAGTAGCGGCGCAGCCTCCATTTCGGCCGGAGGGCGGTGGAGACGAGAGGGAGAGGATATTATTCCAAGTCTTTGGCACCTGTGCTCTCTCAGATGTTAGTTTCATGAGTGTAATATGTGTGGTCGTCGTGTCTTGTCTTGAATTGCAGATGAATTTAATACGTACATTACATGTTTGGCAGTACTCAAATTTGTTTTTAAGATATTTATAAGTTGTGAGTTTGATACCAGTTGAATAGTAAATTTGAATTCTATAAAATGTGTGGATAAAAAATATATTTATTTAATTTAAATTATAAGTTAAATTTGATCGATCGGTGCTTATAAACGTGTATAAAGTATAAACCAATTAAAATGTAAAATATACTGTTTATAATTTATAAAAAAAAATTATCAACCAAATATTTATAAATTAATTAAATATTATTTTTATTCATATATTTTATAAGATGTATAATTTTTATTTAATTTTTATGTATGTATTCGATAATACTTGGAATCTAAATCTTTAAAAAAACAACTTTTTTCAAACAAGTACGTAAATATAAATCTTAGGCTGTGTTTGATTGGCAAGGGTGGAAAAAGAAAAAACATTTCCACATAAGCTGAAAAAAAAAAACACACAACCCATAAGAAAATATTTTTTATGAAAGTGGCCAAATTCAAGTTTAAAGTAGTTGTACTTTAGAATTTTTTTTTTTTTTTTATCTTGTATCAAACAGTTGAAATAGAAAATTTTTTTTTTTTTAATGTAACATTATTTTTATCAAAAATGACATTTTATATAGAAAATGTGTGAGTGAAACATTATAAAAAGGAAACATAATTATTACTTTATTATTGTATTCAATATGCTGCAAAAGTTATGTAACGTGTCAACTATAAACTTTGCTACTTTTTGTTGGACAACATATAGTGGATCATAATCTCTTAAAAAGTTACTATTTCAACTTTCAAGCATATGAGATTATTGATAAAGAATTGAAAAGGATGTAATGTGTAACATTAGATCGGATTGAATTAAAAGGCAAGTTTGATTTGAAGTTGAGATTTTTCAAATTTGGATCGAATTTTAACATAAACACGATAATAACACAAATAAATTATAAAAAACTGCAAAGTCATCTTTTTTTAATATTTTGCACAATTAGAAAATTGTCATGTATTCAACCAAAAGTTGACAAAAATAGTATTTAATAAAAAATTTATAATTACAAATAAGTTTACAATTTCAAAAAATATGGGGATTGATAGACGTAATTTTTCACAAAAAAAAAAATAAAAATAAAAAAGTTCGAACTTTCAAAGATTTTGGATTTGAGATAACCGCCTCTTAGACCTCACATCAGGCCCAGGCCCGACAATGACGAAACCAACTAGACTTTATGACAATGACGAAACCAACTAGACTTTATAAGAGAGATGCATATATATTAAGATCTTAGTTTAAAGGTAGTGCGTTGTATGGCGTCGGTGAAATCTATAGGAAAAATTGTATGTCGGAATAGTTTATTGACACGATATAATATGAAATTTGATATTAATAAAATTTGACTTGATAGACAAAGAAAAATAATAATTTCCAAGCTTGAAAGGAAAAGAAAAAACAACTAAAACGAAATAAGATAGAAAGTGAAGAAAGTTATGCATGTGTAGGGAAACAATAGGAAATGATTTAAAATAAAGAAAAATATTAACTAATATATAAATATTAGTTAATAAAGTTAGAGACGATATATTATATTAATTTAAAATAAAATTTAAATGTTTATTATAATAGGTATTTTAGTATAAGATATTATATTAAGATTGAGATTGATGAGTTCGTTAAAAAATAAGATGAGGAATTAAAAAAAGAAAAAAACTTACATGTATTAGATAATGTAAACAAAAGAATTAAACTGAAAAATGAAATATATGCGTTGGTGAAGTTGTTTGAGTATCTTGAAAAATACAAAATCATGTTTGTTGGGTAACGTGATCAAAAGTGTGATAGAAAATTTATTTATTCAATAATTTAGGTAAGCTTCGATAAACCGAAAATTGGATGTTTTGAGTTCTTTGGACGAATGAAGGAAATTTAAAACTTTGATTATGTTGTTTTTTTTTTTTTTTAAATTATGTAATACATCTAAAAACTTTTTTATTCTTATGTGGGCGTGTTATGAAAATAAATTGTAGTAAAAATTTATTACAATAATGAAATTTTTTGTTACAATAAAAACGTCAAATTAGATAATGAAAATAAATGTGTTTTTTTTAATGAGTAATTATAATAAATATTTTTATGTAATTTATAATAATATTTATTATAGAAATTATAAGTACAGTAATCTAGTATATATTAGAATCAGTTAATAGAATATATTTTATTGTATTTTATTTTAGCAATTAGTATAATATGTTATAAATAAAAATTGTTATAATAAATTTATAGCATAGTAAAAGCAATTTTTTAGTAATATATTATTAATCAATTATTACATTATTATGAAAATGTAGTGATTAAAATAAATTTTTTATGACACAACTACATTTGTTATGACAAGGACTTTTTTGTTATAATAATTATGTGAACTATATTACGAAAATAAATGTGTATTTTTTAAATTAATAATTGTAGTATGTATTTTGACGTAATTTATAATAATATTTATTACAGAAATTATAAGTATAGTACATAATTTAAATAGAAAAAGAAAACAAAAAAAATGAAAAATATGCATTGTTAAGGTTACTCGAGTAACTCGACAAACTAAAAACCATGTTTGTCGAGTTACTCGATGAAAAATGTGATATAAAACCAAAAATCATAAAACAGGAATATTTTTGTGAAATAAATTGTTAACTTATTTGATAAATGAAATACATACATATTAGCAAAATAAAATATATATTATAAAATTTTAATATATATGATAGTTAATCAATAGAATATATTATATATTGTTTTATTATGATTAATTTATCTAGTAATTTGACAAATATAAATTTGAGTTGTAA
>CM042674.1:60562861-60591372 GCA_023638005.1 Forsythia suspensa | reverse complement strand
AAAAAGTTTTCATAACATATACGCCATACAGATAGGCGGGCGGGCCCCGTGAAGTCCAAAGGCACGCATGTGCCTAGACTTTAGGGCCCTATTGAAATTCTCGCCCATGCTTGCACTGGACTTGGGCCACATGTGTCTTGTCATGTGCGCTTTAATTATATATATATATATATATATATATATATATATATATATATATCTTACAATTATATAAGTGTCTTAATTTTTACTGTAGCGTTTTTCGTCCAACACGACGTAGTTTTGGTATTTTACTATTCTTAGTTTTGTCCAAATCTCACCATTTTTTTAATAGCCGCAATTCTTGACTTTTGTGTGTTTGGTGGAATCTATGTTTTGTTTACACGTGAGCCATGAACAGTAAATCCAATTGTTTTTTGTTTTTTTTTTATAAGGAATAATTGCACAAAAGGTCTCTATTGTTTTAAAATCGTTGGGATATACCCACAACCTAAAAAAAAAATCTTTAATTTATTTTTCTTATTTTTTTTTTCACACTTAATTTTTATTCAATTTTTTACTAATCTTGTTTTTTATTTTACCTTTTACAAATTATTCTAAATAAATACTAAAAAATGCCATTCAAGAATTTCAAAATCCATGCACTGTGAAATAAATTGAATGTTTTTATTTTTTTTACACATTTTCATTCATTTTTTTTTATTAATCTTTTTTTTTTTTACTGTGGCAACATTATAAAAAATAAAAACATTCAATTTGCTTATTTGCTTAAGATAAAATAAAAAAGATTAATAAAAAAATTGAATGAAAAGGTGTAAAAAAAAAAAAATCATTCAATTTGCCACCAAGCGTGGATTTTGAAATTCTTGAATGGCATTTTTTAGCATTTATTTAGAATAATTTGTAAAAGGTAAAATAAAAAAACAAGATTAGTAAAAAATTGAATGAAAATTAAGTGTAAAAGAAAAAAAAAATAAGAAAATAAATTAAAGATTTTTTTTTAAAGTTGTTGGCATATTCCAACGATTTTAAAACAATAGGGACCTTTTGTGCAATTATTCAAAAAAAAAAAAAAAAAGTTTTCATCAATCTCGGCAATCAATTGATTGCCGAGCCACCTTGATTGCCGGTGGCTCGGCAATCAATTGATTGCCATTGCCGAGCTTGTCTCAAAGAGTTTCTTCATCAACAAATGCATCATTTCTCTTCTTTGCCTCTCAGATAACAAACAATCATTTAAGTGACGATGATGACTAAACATAATTCGAGAAATGAAGTAGAAGTTGTGCTATGATTACATCCATGTTCTCATTCTTCTTGTCTGCTTTTAATCCCCACCCTTTCATCCCCTCCCCATAAAAGTAGTAAAGAAGGGCTCTTTAGGGATTAATTTTCCACTTTTCGAGGCGCTTCTTCTCCGATCGAGAAGGTTGGCCATACTAATTGACTTTATAGGACTACATTAGCATTGGTTTAGGCATGCCAATGATTTCAAATAAATCGAATTTGTTGGTGGCTTACCAATCAACTCATTACATTTCTCCGGTTCCCTCGCAGTGGTCGACCATGTGGGAGAGCTTATTTTCAAGACCTAATGTATCCCAGGACACAAACAATTGTGGTAATGTACCTGATCCCCAACAAAAAATATTCGATTATCGATACATTAAGAATTCACGCTTCTTGTTTTCATTTACTTGATTAATTAGGCACAATAGGACACATACTCATGACCACCGCCAACAAGGTTTAGGAGTATTGATGCACAGAGCCAAAATGCTCCTTATGATCCAATAAACAGTTGTCGGAATGTGAGCGATCGCGTTTACCATTTCGGTGATTCCCGTGTAATGTATTGAGAGGGAGTGTTGGGATATTTTCTCAAAACTTGCCAAAATCAGACAATCTGTTGAAAGGAAGACTTCTAGGTCGACTAAAATTACAAGTTTCCTAATCTTGGACACTTTGGTAGTCGAAACTTGGAAGATATCCAAGTCAACTAAAATTGAACAAGTTTCCAAATCTTGGACTCCTTGGTAGTTTAAACTTGTAAGAAAATTAGGTTATTCGTTAACTATAAATTAACGTGGTTTATTCTCTTTTGTGGGGGTGACACGAGGGTTTTCTCGAGAGAAAAAATAATACCCTAAGCTTTACCGCACCCACCAATTTCTACTCTTTGTACAACCCACAAAGAGAACAAGAAAAACAACTAAGATGCTAGGCTTACAATTTTCTCTCGAAAAAACCTCGGGTCACCCCCTACAAAAAGAGAATAAACCACGTTAATTTATAGTTAACGAATGACCTAATTTTCTTACAAGTTTAAACTACCAAGGTGTCCAAGATTTGAAACTTGTTCAATTTTAGTCGACAGATATCTTCCAAGTTTCGACTACCAAAGTGTCCAAGATTAGGAAACTTGTAATTTTAGTCGACCTAGAAGTCTTCCTTTCAACAGCTTGTCTCGATTTTGGCAAGTTTTGAGAAAATATCCCAACAATCTCCACCTGACGACGAAAAAATCGAGTCAAAAACAATCATCTCTTCTGCAGCTCTTCATCTCGATACTTAAAAAAATAGTACACTTTGACAATCCCAATTCTCAAAACAGAGAATTAACATACTCCACCATATAAGTATAATCACTTAGAATTAACGAATTCTAAGAATTTCATCGGCTCATGTCGAATAAATTTGCTGAAATATTATGGTGCAACTCCCTTGCTTGACTTACTTGGAAGTTCATCAGCCATCGACATCAATTCCACCACACACCTTACATTAATATCAAGCCAATGCCCATGTGCAAATGTGGACCCGCTAGTAGTAACACATCCTCTATCATGGCAACTAGCGCATGCCACGAGGATGTAAATATTTACTCAAGCGACATCATCATCTCTCCATGAAGAGAGACATATTGTCCGTATCTGATGTCGAGCAGTTAGCCGAGTCTGCTCCACCTTTTGGACAATTTTTCCTCACGTGACCAAGTTTTCTACAATTCCAACAAGATACTTTCTTTTTAGTATCTTTGTCAGAAACAGGGGTTGGGTTCCTTTTCAAAGCCTCGTGCAGTCCAGATTGAATCAAAACATCCTTGACTTGTACTTGCCACAAGCCAAAATTGATTCTTCCGTCAAATTTCTCCACGTCATATTTAATAGACATATCTTCTATTCTCTCAGGCTCCAACACTCTGAACGACCTGATGCTCTGATACCACTGTTGGGAATTGAGACTAATTCCTTTATTGCCTACAAGATCCTTATTCGTAGAAAATTAACGAAATGTAAAAAATATAAAAAGATAGAGAGAATTACTTGATGTCAAAACTTTCACTATATGAAAAATTGTTACAATCATATAGATTTCACTATACCCAAATTCCCAAGTATCTCAAGAAAATAATACCCTAAGCTTTACCAAGACCACTCAATTTCTACTCTTTGTACAACCCACAAAGAGAACAAGAAAAACAACTAAGATGCTAGAAGCTTACAATTTTCTCTCGAAAACCCTCGGTCACCACTACAAAAAAGAGAATAAACCACGTTAATTTATAATTAACGAATGACCTAATTTTCATACAAGTTTAAACTGCCAAGGAGTCCAAGATTTGAAAACTTGCTCTAATTTAGTCGACCTGGATGTCTTCCAAATTTCGACTACCAAAGTGTCCAAGATTAGGAAACTTCCAATTTTAGTCGACTTAGATGTCTTCTAAGTTTTGACTACCAAGTTTTGAGAAAATATCCCAACAGGGAGCTCCTTGAACTTTATAATGATGTGAGTTGCGATCAGTACAGTCCCTAAAAGTTTCACAACATCTTTAAACTGCTTTTCCATAACTTCTTGCTGCTCCATTGTTTCAGGTAGATCCTTGAGAGCTTCAACACGTTTGGCAAGTTGATTCTTTGTGCGAAGGTGCTCGACCACCAAAATTCACCATAGGCGACAGTGAAAGCAAGAAAGGTAATGGCCACTCGGCATCCCACCCGTAGTGTGACGGTGACTTAAGGAGTGCAATGGCTATTGATCGTGCTTCTTCTCCAGCAAAACATTTGCAAATTATCTGTTGCAATAGACATTCATAATCTTGAGTTGACAATTAAAATACAATGTCTTTACACATTTATGTAGCATTCACGAAACTAATGCCAACAATAATATTGACAAATAGTGTATGATTTCGCATTAGTGAAGAAGAAATTCTATATACCTCACAGGAAATTTTGTTTATGGGATATGCCAACATTTTAACAATCTCCGAGTCATTGTAAGCACTTCGGAAGGACTTCTCATAAGACTCTGAATGTGCTAACTTGAGCTCCCTGTATTATAGACATATAAAAGTGTCAGTTAAATGCAGCTAAAGGCGAAGTCTAGAAAGCGTATGAAATGAAAAGCATATTTTATTTTATCTTAAGCAAATAAGCAAATTGAATGTTTTTATTTTTTTTATAATGTTGCCACATTTAAAAAAAAAAAAAAAAAGCATAATAGTAAAATTCTCGACAATGAATTGATCTTCATTTCTTTGTTCACCATATTTTTTTTTAAGCCCATTTTCTTTGACACAAGGAAAAAAAAGGTGAATAGTCAGCAATCAAATTGATGAACACTATTTTACTTTGTTCATGAACAATATTTCTTCGCTTTCCCTTTTTTTAAGGAATAATTGCACAAAAGGTACCTATTGTTTTAAGATCTTCACCAATAGTGTTAAAAGTTGTTAATGCAGAGTAGCAAATTTGAGCAACTCGGCAACCAAAGCTGGTTGCTGAGTTTAATCGTCATGATGTAATTAATATTGCCATTGTGCTTATTTTCAGAATTGAAAATATTCTGAAAATAGAAGGCATACTAAAATATATTATTTTTGGGTATAAGTCATTAATATAATCACTTCCACTGTGGAATCGATTATCTTTGAAGTTGTCGACATTGCCTCTTCTCAGTAAAATATGGAAATCATAAATTGTTAAATAGGATGTGTGACTTATTTGAGTCCAATTTGCAATGTTGTTGGCCAATTTCCCAAAGTTATTGCTGGTGATCATATGGTAGCAGTGAGCAATGTTTTCAACGGCATATAATTCAAATATTATTGTTTTCTTCTTTTGTTTATTAATAGATATGCTTACTCCGACGATGCAAGTGAAGAGTTTGGCAAGGAAGATACTTTAACACTCATTAAACCATCCCTACTGACCACAAAAGATGTTGGGAGTCCTTCCGAACTCAGATCAGTAGAAAGTGGCAATGGTTTATCCCATGGAGATCCTGAGGAAGACAAGACTGAGTAAAGTAAAACATTCAACTTATTTGATTGTCGAGCCATCTCGGCAATCAATTTGATTGCCGAGATTGATGAACAGTATTTTTTTAAAGGAATAATTGCACAAAAGGTCCTTATTGTTTTAAAATCGTTGGGATATGTCAACAACTTAAAAAAAAATCTTTAATTTATTTTTCTTATTTTTTTTTTTTTCTTTTACACTTAATTTTCATTCAATTTTTACTAATCTTGTTTTTTTTTTATTTTACCTTTTACAAATTATTCTAAATAAATGCTAAAAATACCATTCAAGAATTTCAAAATCCATCACCGTGAAATCTTGGTGGAAATTGAATGTTTTTATTTTTTACACCTTTTCATTCAATTTTTTATTAATCTTTTTATTTTATCTTAAACAAATAAGCAAATTGAATGTTTTATTTTTATAATGTTGCCACATTTTAAAAAAAAAAAAATCGTCAACAATAAAATTCTCGGCAATGAATTGTTCATTGCCGAGCAACTCAACAAATGATCTTTATTTTACTATTCACAATTTTTTTAAGCCCATTTTCTTTGTCACAATTAAAAAAAAAAAAAAACAAATGTGAATAAAGGTTTCGGCAATCAATTGATTGCCATGAACGATATGTGATTTTACTCGCTTTTTTTTTAAGCCAATTTTTTTGACACAATTAAAAAAAAAAAACAAAACAAAATGTGAGCGGTTTCGGCAATCAAAATTGATTGCCATGAACAATAACATTTTTTTTAGCCAATTTTCTTTGACACAATCTTAAAAAAAAAAAAAAATTAATGTGAATAGCGCTCGGCAATCAATTGATTGCCATGAATGAAAGAATAATTTTTTTTTCTTTGACACAATTTTAAAAAAAAAATAAATTTATGTGAATAAAGCTTTCGGCAATTGATTGCCATGAACAATAACATTTTTTTTTTTTGACACAATTTAAAAAAAAATAATATATGAAGCGTTTTCGCAATCAATTGATTGCCATGAACAAAGAATATTTTTTTTTTTTAAAGGAATAATTCAATTGATTGCCATGAACAGTAACAATTTTTTTTTTAAGGAATAATTGCACAAAAGGTCCCTATTGTTTTAAAATCGTTGGAATATGCCCACAACTTAAAAAAAAAAAAAAATTTAATTTATTTTTCTTTTACACTTAATTTTCATTCAATTTTTACTAATCTTGTTTTTTTTATTTTACCTTTTACAAATTATTCTAAATAAATGCTAAAAATGCCATTCAAAAATTTCAAAATCCATGCATTGTGAAATCTTGGTGGCAAATTGAATGTTTTTATTTTTTTTACACATTTTCATTCAATTTTTTTATTATTCTTTTTTATTTTATCTTAAGCAAATTGAATGTTTTTATTTTTTATAATGTTGCCACATTAAAAAAAACAAAACGTGAATAGTAAAATTCTCGACAATGAACTTTATTTTACCGTTCGCCAATTTTTTTTAAACTCATTTTCTTTGACACATTAAAATTAAAAAATAAAAAAAAGTGAACAGTGCTCGGCCATGAAATTTATTGCCGAGCAACTCGGCAATCAAATTCATTGCTTGGTGAAGCATCTCGGCAACCAAAATTTTTTTTTTTTTTTTTTCTTTTTGTCAAATAAATATTTTAATTTGAAATTTTTTTTATGCATATTAAATTACCCATTTTAATTTTTATTTTATTTTAAAATCACTACATTTTTTTTCATACTTGCATTTCGGTGTAGCCATAAATATTAAGTAAACAGAGGAACCAAAAAAATTTCCAACGGATCATATTAATTCTCCACAATCATCATCTTATTCATTTATTTAACACATCAATTTTACAAATTCTCTAACATATTTTAAGTGTATATTTATGTTCGAAATTTCGTTATACAACACAACCACGCCTAATCATTTCACTTATGTAATTGGTTACCGGGCATCTTGGCAACGCAAATATTTTTTTTTTTTGTCAAATAAAGATTTTAATTTCAAATTTTTTTTATACATGTTATATTAACCATTTTCATTTTTTTTAAAAATGATTGTATGAATAATTCTAAAACTGTTCCTCGCATTTTTTACACACGTGCATTGCACGTAGCAAAAAACTAGTATATATATATATATATATATATATATATATATATACACTTTTTAATAGGCCGTTAAAATGATCCAAAAGGCAATTCCAATTCCATTGCATGCTGCCTCTTTTGAAAATGAAATTAGAAAACCCTCTGCCTCTTCTATTCCCGTGAGTTCTCCTCTTTCCTGTCAGTTTCTCTATCCCTATTGAAATTGGTATACTAATTTATGTTGTTTTGATATTTTTAATCTTGTGGGCATCAAAATTTGGAATTTGCACCGAATTTTGGCATATTGAAATTGTAATAATTCTTGGGTCATTTACTATCGAGATGTGATTTTGCCAATTGCTGATCTATTTTTAGTTTCTCCCCCATTCATTAGTTTTGAGATTTCATGTGTAATCTGTTTCCTCATTGTATGGTTTTTTTTATTTCTTCCTAGTTATCACGAAAATATTTACTTCTATCATTATCTTTTAACTTTCTGGTGTGGTTTGTACTGAAGTGAATAACTGATTATACCACACCCCACCTAGTGGCATGGATACAAAAGTCCACAACATTTCAGTTGCGCGTCCTATTAAGTTAAGCTCGATGGTAACAACTTTTTCATGGTCAGAAAGAAAAATTCCACAAATCAGAACATATCACACCCATAGTCCTTCTGCACTTATCAAAAGACACTATCAAATGTAACCTGGAAGACCGCACTATGCCGAGGTTTTGGACTAGAAGCACTTGCAAGACCTCGAAGAAGCCTCACAACATCAGCCGAGTCATCAAGATAATATTTAGCCTTGCTCGGCTTTTGTCCAACAGTGCAAGCAAAGATCTCTGGACTGGCAGGCAGGGATGAACTAGAGACAGTGCTTTATATGCTTTCAAACATATCTTCATCCGATCTATCGTCGCCAATGCACATCACAAAATCTGGTGGCGATCCATCAATGACCATTGTTGACAGGACCTTCTCTGCAACCAACCCTTTTGTTACTCCCTGCACATCAAGATGCATAAATAAATAAATCTTCTTCCACTGGGACAGTGGGATATATCTAAAAGATTCAAAATATAATTTGGACTGATAATCATGGAATCAACTCAATCATCATATCCGTATGAATTAAAAAAATGTCAATATATTACGTATAATATAAGAAATTTTTGAGAGGAAGCAACCCGCTTTCACCTTAAATTGGTCAAAATATGTGCGAGCAGGGGGGAAGGTAAGATAGGGGAGGATTATACTTGTGGTTTTACTTCTACAATATGCTGCCCCTCCGAACAACTGCAGGTTCATTTGCAAGTACATTTTCCAAATGAACTAATAATTCTTTGGCTTGGCAGGAGCGAAGTCAGGGTCTGCATCCCGATGGTGCCAAACCAATGCACTCTCTTTAATTTCCATATAGGATCCATCTGTTGCCTCTGTATAAAGTTTCATAACAGGTTCCACAATTTCTTTCCATTCAAGATCCGCTGCTAACAGTACCCAATCAGAGCTTCTATTCCACCTGCAATAATGGAAAACAAAGATCCTGGTTTACAAAAGACATAATACAAAAGATAAAACGCTATCAGAACATTAAAAATGATCCGCACCTTATAAAATACCCATGTTCAGCAGCTAAACCCAGTCTCTCACATGGTTCAAGCCAATCACATAAGGGAGTTCTTCCTCTCCGCTAACAATGAACACCGTGTTTTTAGGATCATTACACAGAGTATTGAGTGCAGTAATTACTTCAGGACTGGGAGATCTAACAATGGAGGAATGAGATACAATGGTACCATCGTAGTCCAGGAAAATTGCCCTTCTGTTTGTTTTGTATATGCGGAGACAATGTGATCGATCGTAACTTTCTAAAACTTGGGGAAAGTGATATAACTCTGAAACCCAGGCCCAGACCAATGCCCCAACACCGCTTATCATAATGATCCTTGCACGCTTGTTGTGCGATTTATATCCCGCAAGTGGACGGATCGTGAACAAGTAATATAGTGATAAAATAAAGTGTCGAACCCACGAGGACTAGATACTAAATTACCAATTAATTTCACAACTCAAATTTTAACAATGGAAATAAACACAGATTCAAATTTGTTTTGTGATTCTAAACTAAATTAACTATTTTGATTAAATTGAAATTCACAATAAAAAAGCAACTTTGAAATATGAGAACGAATTAAAGTTTAATCAATACTAGGATTCACGAATCCACCGCCACATTCTACTCAATTATTTGTTAATCACTTTTTAGCTTTTAATTACCTCGGATCGAAAATCATGGCGTTCCTAAATTAATCGAAAGCCTCTCTCGATGGTCAATCAAATCTATATGTTATGCGAACTTCATTATCTCTAATTAAGCTTCGAGCATAAGCACATGCATTAAAATCTCAAGATCGCCTAAACGGATTTCATAAGGCATAATAGTAATCTCTATCTATTATTGGACCCTATGTTATTCAATACCACGTGCTAAATCTATATTGAATCTCTCGACTTCAATACGATCACAATATATTCTAATGGTGCGCAAGCATTAAAATAATAAAGAAACCGAATAAAGAATAATCAATCCACGGCAATGAATTACTAAAAGGGAAAAAGCGCTAATTAATCAAAACGTGAGGTTTCATCATTCATCCTAGATAAAGTAATTAGCGGACATGATTTCTTCAATTAACGAAAAGAATTGAATTCATCATGGTCCGGAGAAAAGAATACAAAAGTAAAAACACAACCCGTGATCTTCGCTCGATAATCTTTGATTCCGCGCCTTGATCTTCGTTCTTGCCTTGTTTCTTGTCCTCTAAAATTCGCCTCCCGCGAAAAGTCTATCTTCTACCTTTTATAGTACTCTTTCCCCACCTCCAAACGTGTGTTTCGTTGTTCCGATTAATTGAATTGGTAGAATTCTATTTGAATCGGTGTGTCGCAAAATTTTCGCCTTGGATTAGCCTGTGCGATCGCATGGCATAAATATAGCTGCGATCGCATGGTTCATCCGATTTGCATTCTCACTGGATTTTTATTCCTTTGCGATCGCATTAGAGAACACCATGCGATCGCATGGTGTATCCTGGTTCTGAATTTGAATTTCCCGCCTATGTATTTGCACATCAAGTCCCTGAAGTTCCATTTCTTTAGCAATTAGGTCCCCTTGTCTTCATTTTGCTCTCTTTTCATCCCATTTATACTTGACTTTGATTATTTCCTAAATTGATAAGAAAACATATGCAATTAAACTGTAAACAACCAAAAGAACTTATAATTGTCCATTTTTGTGAGATAAGATAAGTACAAAATCGTACTTATCAAATACCCCCAAACTTGAACTATTATTCGTCCTCGAATAAACTATTAAAAACAATCTTGTGCTATATGCAATAAGCAATAATAAAGTTCATAAATAGCTTGCCGTTCTTGCTTGATTTTTGCATAAAGAAAACTTAGAAATCATGAAGAGTGTTCAGGGTTATAAAGTTGTAAACGTGATTCCAATTAAAACATACTTGAGTCGTGTGTGAGGGCGGTTCATCCGATCGAACTTAAATTCTATGGAGGTGATAGTCCAACCATTTGGTCAATTTTTCCTTTCCTCTCGTAAGATACACTTCCCCAAAAATAATTGTTTTCTCTCATAATTCCAAGATTTACGGGTCTAAGGTTGTTCACATTCTTTTCTTTCTAGAGGTTTGGTTGAGAAAGCTAATGATCGTGACAACCTAGGCTTATGAAGATTCTCCAATTTATGAGCACTCTTGACCGAAATTTTCTACTAAGTAAGTCAAACCCATTAGTCATCTAATCCTCGTGTTACTTTGCAAAGACAATTTATTTTATTTTATTTATTTATTATTTATTATTATTATATATATATTTTTTTTTTTTTTTTTTTTTTTTAATCTTATGTGCAGAACTCAGTCCATTAAGCTTTCTAAATGACCCATGTAACGAGCTTTAGGCCGATGACTCCCAAGTCTTTTGAACTTTAGGGCATCGGGTTCTGAGAAACCCCTACGGGCCTTTTCACTCGAGTCAAATAGGCTACGAAAAGAGTTATAAGATATTTAGTCGTATGCGAAACTCATTCCATTAAGCTTTCTAAATGACCCATGTAACGAGCTTTTGGTCAATGATCAGATCACTCGAGTCAAAAAGGCTTCAAAAATGAGTTATATAAAAATAAAAGCCTTGTTCTTTGCGTGCAATAAGTTCATACTGAGGGATTAGATTCCTAACATTCGGTCATTACTTAGTTTCCTCTAACTGGTCTAAAGTGCTCCACACAATTTTATTTTTTTCGACATACACGGAATCAAACATAATCTAGATAGCCACCATCACAGTTTACTCACTACAATCACTCACTATATTGGTTATTTGTTCGAGATACGGATGATGATTTTTGAAGCTTAAACAGTATCCTATTATTTTCAACTTAAGCACACAACATAGCTACATATCATCGCCACCGGCCGACACAACACAATATCGAGATATGATTAATTAGTCTCGATTTAAACAACAATATAATTTGTTCACAAGTCATGGTTTAAAGCTAAAATTAAATGAAAATTTCATCATTAGCCAAGCAAGGCTATTCATATCACACAAGCATGCAAACAAAATAATTTTTTTTTTTTTTTTTTTTTTTTTTTATTTTTCTTTTATTTTTTTTTTACTGAACTAGAAAATAAAGAAAAGCGAACTAAGTCAACAACAAATATCATATCATCAAATATCATGAATATGTCGATTGAGCAAAATTTTTAAATTTTTATCAACCACCCCCAAACTTAAAACGTGCATTGTCCCCAATCGCATGTAGAATAAAGAAATACATAAAAATTTAGGTACTTCCCGGGGGTGGATCGGAGGGTGCCTGAAGAAGGAGTGTGGAGGGGTCAACTGATGGAGGAGCTGGCGTGGGTGTCGGGCGACATATCTGATCATGGAGGTCATCCAGCTTGCCCGCACATCTGTCTAGTCGTCGCTTGACCTGGTCACAGTCAGCCCGAATCCGACTCTGCTCAAGGGAAGTCTGACTCAGGGTAAACTCCATAGATGACTGAGTGTGTCTGCTTGCATCCACTCGAGCCCGTAGAGTCGCCAACTCCTGCTGACCGCGTGCGGAGCTCGGTCCCGTGGCGATGATGAGCGTGTGCCTGCCGGCCGACCCTCTAGTAGGCGATGTAGCAAGGCGGCCATATCTCCGTGGTGCGCGGTGGCCGCTCCTCGGCAGGGTGCTTGCTCGTGCGCTGTGGGCTGCCCCCCCAACTCGTCACGGTGGCCCGTCTGGCATTCTCCAAGGCAAAGCGGTTGATAGGTCCCTTTCTTCGAAACACTGGCTCTGTCGGTGAAATCGGGACCCCGGCCGCTGCCGCACGATACCACCATCGATCGTGGCTGGGAAGATGGCTGTGTGCCTCTTGTCCGTCTGGGAAGCCGACAAGTGATCGTGGTGTAGATGTAACTCCCGTGTCGATCTTCCTCCCGTGAGCCAAATGGTACAAAGAATGAGCCCCAGCATCATTAATGGTGGTGCGATGCGTAGTCGGGTCGATGTTGTGACTCACAAACAAGTTCGGGATGAGGAGGGAGTCAGCCGACCATCGCGTGCTCGAAGTCCCTCCCGGGCGGTGGCCATGCATCCGCTTTCGACCATATAAGAACCGCCACCTCGCCCATATCCCGAATGTCGGGCGGAGGGTGAACATCGTCGAAGATAGGCCATAGAAATCGCCGATGACCCTCGGGGTGAACATGAACCATTTGCCCCGACCCAAGTCTGCCAGTAGTGCTCGGGTCCCATGAATGTCTATCTCCGGTTGAAGTTCGTGTAGAACTCATGGACGAGCCGGGAGTACATAGGATGTGGAGTATCGGCCACCTTGGTCCATCGGCAGACGTCAATAAGGTTGAAGAGCTCGGAATGAGGGAAGTCGTCTAGGTGCACTCTTCGCTCCCCCAAAGGGACCAAATGGCTCACGGCGTTGGTGAACCTCTCCTTGTGCTCTTCTGGACAAATAAAGGTGAGAGGCGGCGGTGTCTGTGCTGACGACCCGAGCTCTCTTAGAAGTGCCGCCGGTGACCTTCTTTTTCCCTTTTACGGTAAGTTTCGGTGGTCGTTTGGGGCCATAATCTGCAAAATGAACAAAAATATTTTAGAAGTGTATTAAAACATATATGGATCAAGATAGAACCCCAAAACTTGTTGAAACATTAGGTAAAAATTCGACAAAAAACATGATAGACTAGGCTACTTAGTGTATCGAGAACTATACCTAGGAAATTGCAAAATGAAACGGACAAGTGTGACATGAAAGTGCATGATAAGGTCTACCACATAGTCAAATTTCACATGATTCCGAGGTCATTAGGATCAAACGGATGGTGGACGAAGTTGCTAACGGAAGCAAGCTGCTGCTGTGGCATGCACAGTGGGCTGCCATGGCAGCCTGCAGGCTCTATGCTTACGCTTTGGATTAACATCGTGCTAAAAAGGTGTTCAAGGTAAATTTCACGTTCCTTGGCCATGATGTTTGATCAAAGAGCTAGCCTATGGTCAAGTGCACATCAAATTTTTCCTAAAATGTGCATGTGACAATTTGACAAACACCTAGTGTGCATAGAGTCAATTCCAAAGGGTTGAATGCTTGGGGAAATGGAACAAAACCAAAATTTTCTCAACAAAATCAACTAAAACCCAATTGAAGTACATGTCCCAAATCAATTCAAGCCTAATCCAACCACTATTTTCTCCATACTATGTAAAACCGAATTGAAAGCCAAGTGAATGAACAAAACAAAATTCAAAATCAAAATGTGGAATTTACCTTTCAAGTCGTGTGATTTACGGTTATGATGGACGAGTGAGTGTCAATTGAAGCCCAAGATGCTCGGTTTTGATGTTAGAGATCAAGGAATGAAGAGGAATGGGTGTTTGAAGTTCAAAAGTTTAAGAAAAGAGAATGAAGCTTAAACCCCGCTTTAATCTCCATCGATAGTCCATGCGATCGCATGGACTAAAAAATGTTGCGGATCGCATACGATGATGAAATCTGGGCGAGAATGTAATCGCCCAGTCTATCTGATCATCGCAGTGTGTGAACCATGCGATCGCATGGTTCAACACCGATTTCAAATTTTTTATTTTTTTTTTTTTTTTTTTTTTTTAAATAACACATAACTTTAAGATATTATAAACGTGCATATGCTAAATGACGATGATGAGATCCTCGAAACCCAAGAACTAAAACATATTCCAAAATTTAAACCTAAAACGTGCAAAAACGTGCTCGAACTCCTAAAACTGAAATCATGCTGTAAATGTAAATAAAAGGGAAGAAAATGGGTTGCCTCCCATTGAGCGCTTGTTTAAAGTCTATAGCTCGACTTTGTCGCGGTGATCACTCCGGATTGCTCAACGTGGTAAATGTCTTTTCTTTCGAAAAATCACCCTCCAAGTAATGTTTGAGCCTTTGTCCGTTCACTTTGAACCTGCCCTTCGTGTCATGAGCCACCTCCACTGCTCCATGTGGATAGACTTTCACCACCGTGAATGGCCCGGACCACCTTGAACGCAATTTCCCAGGGAAGAGCTTGAGTCGAGAGTTGAATAAGAGGACTTTTTGCCACGCTAAAACCGCCGCTTTTGAATGTTTTGTCATGCCAATTCTTGGTTTTCTCTTTGTATAGTTTGGCATTTTCATAAGCCTCGAACCTCAATTCCTCCATTTCATTCAACTGGAGCAATCTTTTCTCACGGCTTCTTTCAAGTCGAAATTTAACTTCCTCAATGCCCAAGAGGCTCGGTGCTCCAACTCAACCGGTAAATGGCACGCCTTCCCAAAACGAGGCGATAAGGTGACATTCCAATTGGGGTTTTGAATGCGGTTCGATATGCCCAAAGGGCATCATCCGCTTTTCTCGACCAATCCTTCCTTGATGAACTCACCGTAAGCTCCAAGATCCTTTTCAACTCCTTGTTGGAGATTTCCACCGCCTTGCCGGGTTTGTGGATGGTATGGAGTAGCCACATTGCTTCACACCGTATTTTGCCAAAAGAGTGTCAAACTGCCTATTGCAAAAATGCTTTCCCCACACCGATGATTGCCCGGGCGTCCCGAAACGCGTAAAAATATTCTTTTTGAGAAAGTTTACCACCACCTTGCCATCATTGGTCGGTAAGGCTACAGACTTCTACCCATTTAGACACATAATCCACAGCCACCAAAATGTAAGAATTTGAGAATGATGGTGGAACGGGCCCATAAAGTCAATACCCCACACGTCGAAAAGTTCAACCTCTAGAATGCTTCGTAGGGGCATTTCACCCTCCGAGATATGTTCCCCGTCCTTTGCACTGTCACATTTTTTACCGGATCAGGGCATCTTTGAATAAAGTCGGCCAATAAAACCCAGTTTGTAGGACTTTGGTCTGCTTTGTTTTGGTAGCCCCGAAATGACCTCCGTATGGTGAAGAATGACATTGCTCCAAGACAGTCTCCATTTCTTCTTCAGGTAGGCATCTCCGAATTACCTGATCAGCTCCCCTTCTGTAAAGAATAGGATCTTCCCAAAAATAGTGTTTAAGTTCTGAAAAGAACTTTTTTCGACGTTGATGATCATAATCCGGTGGCATGATATTGCTAGCAAGGTAATTCACATAATCTGCATACCATGGTGCAATCCCCAACTGCTCAATCCCAAAAATCTGCTCATCTGGAAACTTCTCATTTATTTCACCTTCCTCATTGCCTTCCGTCTGCTCGATTCTTGACAAGTGGTCGGCTACCACGTTCTCAACCCCTTTTTTGTCTTTAATTTCCAAGTCGAATTCTTGGAGAAGTAAGATCCATCGAATAAGTCTTGGCTTTGCATCTTTTTTAGCAAAAAGATACTTCAACGCTGCATGGTCTGTGTGCACTATCACCTTCGACCCAATGAGGTAAGATCGAAATTTTTCGAAGGCAAATACTACAGCTAGTAATTCCTTCTCTGTAGTGGCATAATTCATCTGAGCGTCATTAAGAGTTCGGCTGGCATAGTAGATGGTATGTATGACTTTTGCTCTACGTTGCCCCAAAACTGCCCCAATGGCAAAGTCACTTGCATCACACATGAGCTCAAAAGGTAGATCCCAATCCGGTGGTACAATGACAAAATTGAGATTAGATCTGTTTTTGAGAGTGTTGAAAGCTTTGAGACAACAATGTAAAAATTCAATTTGGCATCTTTTTCCAGCAAACTGCACAACGGTTTGGTTATTTTTGAGAAATCCTGTATGAACCGTCTATAGAAACCCGCATGTCCCAGAAAAGACCGAATTCCTTTAACTGATGTCGGAGGAGGCAGTTTTTCTATAACCTGAATCTTTGCTTTGTCGACCTCAATGCCCTTTTCTGATATCCTGTGTCCCAACACGATGCCTTCTTGGACCATAAAGTGGCATTTTTCCCAATTCAGTACCAAGTTGGTTTTCTCGCAACGCTGAAGTACTAAGGTCAGATTTTTGAGGCAATCGTCGAATGATGATCCAAAAACTGAAAAATCATCCATGAAAACTTCAATGAATTTTTCGACCATATCCGAGAAGATCGACATCATACAACGCTGAAATGTGGCTGGGGCGTTGCATAGGCCAAATGGCATACGCCTATAAGCAAACGTGCCATAAGGATGGTAAAGGTAGTCTTTTCTTGATCTTCCCAAGCGCGATATGAATCGATTGTAGCTGAGTACCCGTCCAAGAAAGCAATAATGGAATGACCGCCAATCGCTCCAACATCCGATCAATGAAAGGTAGAGGAAAATGGTCTTTTCGAGTGGCATCATTCAACTTCACAGTAGTCAATACAAACTCGCCAACCGGGGGTCAATCTGATCGGAATGAGCTCGTTTTTATCATTCTTCTCAACTGTGATCCTCCTTCTTTGGCACCACCGGATATTCTCGGTTGTTGCCATAAGAGAAGTTTGGATGATTTCTCCATCCGAGATTGTATGTCCGTGAATAAGGGTTATTCTCACGACGCCGAAAATTTCGAGCATATGCAACTTGCTCGGGAGAAGTATATCAACCTTTGTCAATGGGCACTCAAGATCGATGGTTTGCCCGCATGTCACATGATTGGTGGAGACATCTCAACCATATTAGTTAATGAATGAGATATTTCATCGCTCCATCTCGCTTGGCCAATGCATCGATCTTTGCCAAGATAAGCGAATTTGAGTCTACCTCATGTACCCTCTGCTGACGATGCTTTCCTTTGTACCCTCCGTCTCGCGCCACATAACGAATTGTTCACTCATTATTTCATACAAATCATGGAGATCGCCGCGGACCTATTTTTGGATAGAGCCACCGCTGCAGAATCAATCAAGAACGATCGCTAGGAACTAGACCGGAGTAGAAGTAGTGATTCCGAGTCGCTAAAGGAAACCCATGGCTTGGACACTTCTGAGCAGCTTGCTTGAATCTCTCCCATGCCTCATGAAAGTTTTCCAACTCGGATCGTTGGAAATTGGTAATCTCGTGCACTTCAACTGCTCACCCCGGCCGGAGGAAAGTACTTCAATGTGAACTTTGGATCGATCACCCCAAGTTGTGATGCTCCCGTGCGGAGTGAATCTAACCATTCTCGAGCTTTATCCTTCAATTGTGTGTGTGGAAAAAGCCTCATCTTCAATGCCTCTTCGTTGGCGCCTTGGTATTTGAAATTGCCACGATTTCATCAAAGCGAGAAATGTGGTAATGAGGGTTTTCATCTATCATCCCGTAGAAAGGCGATCGCTCGAGAACAAGTTGATCACATCGGCCTCAACCGGAAGTTGTCGTGTCCATAAGGCGGATATATAATCTTGGACCGATTTTCACTATCGGTGGCATCATATATTCACCCATAAGAATGTCCCTCTCATTAACTTCAACAGTCGAGCTATTGGTGCCCGATTGTGTCGGCCATATGCTTGCAACGGATTACGGATTCTGTTATCCTCCATTGTGGCTTCTTCTTGCTGCTTCTTTTCTCTTTTTCTCGTTGTCGCCGGTGAAAGCTCCGCTCAATTTCTGGATCTAAATCAAAAGATCAAGATCTTTTGTACGGCGATACACACTTAACACCGAAAAGTTAGAAAATGATAAAAAATTCAGCAGTATCACGATGAATCGAAAATAAAGATAAAACTAAATAAAACTAAAAAGAATTGTTAAAAGCCAAATTATAAATTAACGTAGCAATTAATAAAACTAGTCCCCGGCAACGGCGCCAAAAACTTGTTGTGCGATTTATATCCCGCAAGTGGACGGATCGTGAACAAGTAATATAGTGATAAAATAAAGTGTCGAACCCACGAGGACTAGATACTAAATTACCAATTAATTTCACAACTCAAATTTTAACAATGGAAATAAACACAGATTCAAATTTGTTTTTGTGATTCTAAACTAAATTAACTATTTTGATTAAATTGAAATTCACAATAAAAAAGCAACTTTGAAATATGAGAACGAATTAAAGTTTAATCAATACTAGGATTCACGAATCCACCGCCACATTCTACTCAATTATTTGTTAATCACTTTTTAGCTTTTAATTACCCTGGACTGAAAATCGGCGTTCCTAAATTAATCGAAAGCCTCTCTCGATGGTCAATCAAATCTATATGTTATGCGAACTTCATTATCTCTAATTAAGCTTGAGCATAAGCACATGCATTAAAATCTCAAGATCGCCTAAACGGATTTCATAAGGCATAATAGTAATCTCTATCTATTATTGGACCCTATGTTATTCAATACCACGTGCTAAATCTATATTGAATCTCTCGACTTCAATACGCATCACAATATATTCTAATGGTGCGCAAGCATTAAAATAATAAAGAAACTGAATAAAGAATAATCAATCCACGGCAATGAATTACTAAAAGGGAAAACTCATAATTAATCAAAACGCGAGGTTTCATCATTCATCCTAGATAAAGTAATTAGCGGACATGATTTCTTCAATTAACGAAAGAATTGAATTCATCATGGTCCGGAGAAAAGAATACAAAAGTAAAAACACAACCCGTGATCTTCGCTCGATAATCTTTGATTCCGCCGCCTTGATCTTCGTTCTTGCCTTGTTTCTTGTCCTCTAAAATTGCCTCCGCGAAAAGTCTATCTTCTACCTTTTATAGTACTCTTTCCCCACCTCCAAACGTGTGTTTCGTTGTTCCATTAATTGACCGGTAGAATTCTATTTGAATCGTGTGTCTCGCAAAATTTTCTCGCCTGGATTAGCCTGTCGATCGCATGGCATAAATAAATAGTCGCGATCGCATGGTTCATCCGATTTGCGATTCTCACCGGATTTTTATTCCCTTGCGATCGCATTAGAGAACACCATGCGATCGCATGGTGTATCCTCGATTCTGAATTTGAATTTCCGCCTATGTATTTGCACATCAAGTCCCCTCAAGTTCCATTTCTTTAGCAATTAGGTCCCCTTGTCTTCATTTTGCTCTCTTTTCATCCCATTTATACTTGACTTTGATTATTTCCTAAATTGATAAGAAAACATATGCAATTAAACTGTAAACAACCAAAAGAACTTATAATTGTCCATTTTTGTGAGATAAGATAAGTACAAAATCGTACTTATCAACGCTCTCCAAATCCTCGCATGAAGTCTGCGAGCCCAAGTAAGCAACATCGTGAGAACTAACGTAACGATAGTGTTTCTCATGACGAAGTTGCTTTTCTGTAGATGGGGGCATGGTGGTGGCGGATAAATGGCCTCAAAGAATGTAGTCGATATCCCACGGGTTTACTCTAATTGCTCCACTTAAAGATGGAGAACAACCAATGAACTCGACACAACTAGCATGCTAGTCCGAGGAGAATCCATATTGACACCTATGGCTTCATTCATAGGAGAAGAGCCCCGCACACACTATATACTTGTAAGGGACCAAGTTCATTCCATCTCTTCTTGCATTCACAATGCAACATTCTGCCATGGCATAATAGGCGCTTTTCTCATAGCGAGGAACAGTCGATCAATTAATATCACGGTTTCGTAATCGTGGAAGCCAAAAACCTCGTTAATTCTTTTTGCGAGAGAATATGTTTCCTTCTTTGCTTCCCGAACATCTTTTCCTACGCTTCTTGCAGGATTCACTATTTGAACCAACACTAGTTTTCCCCTGCAACTCCCCGATGCTGCTGCAATAGCTGTTCAAAGGCTAGCAATTTCAGTCGATACCTTTAAATATGTCCATATCGTCAATACCAAGAATCAATTTCTTGTCCTTGAACTGTTCTTGAATCTCTTTGACTCATCATGCACGTAGAAGGAAGATTTAGTACAGAATCTAGTCTACCCATGTGAATACCTACTGGCAGAATTTTAATGTACACTGTGCGGCCAAAGTAATCGAGTCCAATGTGCCTCTTTGAGATTCATAGTCCAAGCCCAACATTCTACTACAGCAGGATAGGAAGTGACTAGCATAGTCAAATGTGTGAAACCAATTAAATCACAATTCAATAGCCCTTTCAGGATTTCATCCCTAACAGGCAGAGTTCTGTATATCTCTGATGATGGAAATGGGCTGTGAAGAAAAAATCCAAGCTTGACTCGATTATAAGACTTCCTTAGAAATGTAGGGAGCACCATGAGGTGGTAATCATGAACCCAGATAAAATCATCTTCAGGATTAACGATTTCCATGACTTTATCAGCAAATATTTTATTTGCATGAACATAGGCCTGCCAAAGCTGCCGGTCAAAGCGATCTCCATGGTCTGGGCACATAGGTAGCATGTAATGGAAAAGAGGCCAAAGTTGTTGCCTGCAGAAACCATGATAAAACTTTTTCTGGATGTCATGAGGCAGAAAAGTGGGTACACATTTGAAGTCATCCAGAAGTTTCTGTGAAATTTCTTCCTGTTCACTAGCTTCTATCTCAACCTTGAGAGATCCTACATAGATAACCTCGGTCTCAGGTGGAAACCCATCCTTCAATTGTAACAGAAGTGAATCCTCGTCAAAACTGAAGCACCATTTAGCAGTTTCACTATCCCTTTGAGCATGCAGAGGTAACATGTTTGCCACCACAATTTTTCGGTCTCGGCAAATAGATGACATGCTATCTGAATCTCCATCGCCACTCACATTACTATCAGATATGATTCCAGGAATAGTCATCACTCTCGGAAGAGCTCTAGGAGTTTGGGGATATCTAGTAATTCTCCAGAAGCCAAGTCCAAGAAGTTTCCACATGATCTTGATCCCATGACCGTGAATACAATCACTAATTTCTTGGAAACTGCACGTCCAGGGTAGTTATCTGCACAACCTATGCTATAATAAATATATCCACAAGCCTGCACAAAAAAGAGGAAATCCACTTCACAATCTCTCTTACGATGATTCAACTAGCATTGCATTTTCTTCGTGGAAAATATCCAAGCTAATCGTACAACCATAAAGTACAATTAAAATTCCAGAGACTTCAAAAAGAAAAAGAGAACAAAAACGTGGTTCATCTAGATGTTAAAGTAAGCTTGGAGAATGCAAGTGAAACACTTGTAACATTTTGTGATAAAATTAATGTGACAAAAGCCAAGCCAAGAAAATGAACATTTCATGTTTTCAGGGGAGCAAAGACCTCATAATATCAGAAGTAGGTCATATAAGGGCACAACTGACTGCAAAGCAGACCATGCCCTTTGGCATGATTCGAGAAAAAAGCTGACGCCATATTGCAATATTCAGCTCTAATGCTCTCAACCAACACATTTTCCTGTTTTACGGGTATTCGCCCTTAAAGCGAACATGCCAGTCACGGGGCAAAAATTGCTAGTAGCACTTGTTGGCTTGTCATAACTCAAGGTCATCCCAACACATTATTTAAATAATAAGGTGTTTGTCTAAACCTTAGGTGTGGAGTTACTATGTAAATCGTATGTTTCCCGCAATTGCAAATGGATGCGTATGTATAATCTGTGTCAAGATGGCAATTTTTTAAAATTTATTCTCCTCATTTGTATTTTCCTCACTTTGTTACTTATTAGATATACTAGTTTCAATTATTGGATTAAGAATTTATTGTTCACCCCAATTGTGCTCTTATTGAACTTATTTCTCTTTAAATTTTGGAATTTGCACCGAATTTAATTTTTGTACTTTTCTACTTGTTCAAGCAGAGTAATGACTACTTGTTTGTTTATTTTAGTATGATGCAACAATGGAGAGATTCTTTAAAAGAAAATATCTTTTTTGCAAAGCCTGTATGCGGGTTGAGAGAGGCTAGAGAAAAGGGAGAGAACTTCTACGCGGGTCGAGAGAGTTTGTATGCAGAGACTAATCACACTTGTAATTTCGATTGTTCTAATTTTTTCTTATAAATAAGGATCCTTCATTATGATTTATTCTATCATCAAGAAAAGAGAGATGTTAGAAAAAATAAAACACAGAGAGTTTGAGAGTGTCAATTTCTCTTGTAAACCACTATTTCATTATAGTGAATTATTGTAACAATGGAAAGATGACGTAGTCTCACATTGATGCGAACTTCTATAAAATTTGCGTGTTCTTGTGTACATATTTTTCTTTTGCGATATTATTGCTATCGGTGATATAAAATTAAGGTCGTTAATTCTCGACAAATCGTATTGTGTTGCACTGTCTACGATATTGTCTAATATTGTCTACCAAACAATATTTCACTTGCAGGACTGTTTGGTTTCTATGTGGTGCCAAGATAGTGCCTCCCTCAGAAGTAGATAAGTCAATACAGGTTCTGCGAACTTCCTAGGAACACCATTTGGATTGACAATATAGTTTTCTTGCATCCAATCTTCTATATAGTACATGATCAATGAGGCCACTTGCATGAAAATCTTCGTGATGGGATCTATGCTGCCAAGGTGGAGGGGTTGATGGACAAGTCGAATGCCTCCACGTGGTTTTGACATGTGTAAAAGATGTACAATGTTTTTGATTAGACAAATTATGACAACCTAAGAGTCTATTGTGTTCCTCGATTTTGCTTTTGATTTTGAAAGTGTTTATAAATATTTATAAACTGGTGAAATATAATTTTTATCTACACATTGAGTAAGAACCACAACTTTTATATCATTTTTATCCATACAGTTCGTAGGACCCACGATTAATATTATGTAAAAATATTTTCCAAATAAGTACGAATAGCATGTTTGAGAGTGTTTATAAGTACTTATAAATTGATCAAATATTATTTTTATCCACACATTCTGCAGGATATCTACCCACAACTTTTATCTATTTTTTATCTACACATTTCATATGATCTATTACTTATAATTTACAAAATTACTACCAGATAAGCACTAGTATTTGTGTGTTTCTGATTTCTTTTCGCACTTTTGCTTCTTATGGCTCAAGGAGTTACGAATTAGGGCTTCATCCATTACACAAGGATTGTGACACATAATTTTATCCCCATTTAAATAAACTTTAAAGACATGTCTAGTACGATGTACCAAACAAGATGAGTCTTGATTGAGAAAGAAATATATATAACAAAATTTGTTAATAATTTTGTTCAATCTAATGTACCATGATAGATATACATATATACTAATACAAACAAATAAATACACACGCATTGAGAGCGAGAGTGAGAGTGAGAGTGAAAGTGAGAGAGATGAGTTTGAGGCTTCTATAATAATACTCCCTCATTCTCATAAAGATAAGTTTATTTTTTTTATTCATCTGTTCTAAATTAATTATAATCAATTTTTCTTTTTGATAGTGTAGTTAATTTCTTAGTTTTTTCTAATATGTTCTTATTCAATGTCCATTGTTATTAAAAAATATGTACTACCATTATATTAATATAGGAGTATATTAAAAAAAAAAACGCAAGTAAAATATATTGTTCCAACTATAATAATTAATTTTTTTAATCTGTGCAAAAATAAAATTAATTCTATTTTTATGAGACGGAAGGAGTATTCAATTTTATTTTCTTGTACAAGTGATCAATATTACATTATTATGCTTTTCAAAAAATACTTGTACAACTTGAGCAGCCCTTGGGGAGGTAACGGTAACAGTAATCATAATGGTAATGCTTTGGGCAGAGGAGGGTTCATCCATATCTCAAAATACTTATATGGAAAGAAAAAAGTGGATGATGTGTAGTACACCGTCTACATTTAGACTATGTGATAGATATCTTCCATTTATTTTCTTATAATTTATGTCCATTGAAATGCTTGTTAATATTTTTTTATTTAATTTTTCTATAATTTTTCTCCAAAATGTGTGCTAATCACCATTTATTTAATTTTTTATAATTTATCTACATCCTTCTCTCTTGTACTATTGAACTATAATATTTCTATTCTACAATTCTATTGAAGATGCTATTCTCTTTGTTTTTATTTTATTTGTTACGTGTACAATAATTTAAATTATTGTTTTGAAGATGTTCTAAGATAAGAGTAAAAATTGTCCCAGCTTAACGACACGCAATTTTGTCGCGGACCCCAAGTGAAAGGACAAGATTTTGAGCATATCAATGAACGTGTCTAAATAAAATTATTGATATATTTGTTATGTATAATTTGATATGAATACCAAACATTGATATGGTTTAGGATTTTGGATCCACTTTGAGATATGAGTCATATGAACTTGTTTTGTTTTTGTCAAATGAATGTTGAGGAAATTACATCTAGTACTATGTGAATACAAATTATTTTCAAATTTACCTTTTTTGTGTTTTTATTTTAAAATTACTGGGTAATACTTATATATTAATATATATATATTTTAACTTTATATCATTCAAATAAGGAAACACGATATACTGCCCCTTTTAAATTGCAGACAGAGGGAGAGAGAAAACCGGGAGTTTGATAATTCCATAGTCATCTTCCATATACATCTCCAAGACACCCACATCCCCGCTTTTTACGCCATATTCTTATCTCTATAATCAATAGGGTTCTATCACCCTATCACCATGTAAAACCCTAACCCCAATCAAAGATATAGTAGGCGCCGGAGAAAGAATTCCAACATGGATACTCCTACACGCAGATCGACTCGATCGGCGGCAAAGAAGGATTCGCCGACATTGTGAAGAAGCCTCCATTTCATTCCAAGCGTAAAGTGATTTTCCTTGACAAGCCCACTCCTACCAAAGGTTCAATCTTGAGAAAAACAAGAATCCACATGATGAAGCGTGTCACATGCGATTGGGTTCGGGTTCTTGAAAGGAATGCATAAAACGAAAAAAGACAAACCTATGTTCGACAATGTTGGCCAAAGTGGTAGTTCCGGCAAGATTAAAAATCCCGTGTCTATGAAGCGCGGTAATTTTATCTTCACTATAGCGAGGAGAAATTGAAAAATTTAATATGTAAGATATATAATATTCTGTTTTTTTTATCTAATTTAAACCTTATATTGTTCGTTTTTAATTTATGTGGTATATCGAGAAAAATACATAAGTGGGTCAAGGTTGGGTGAAAATAGATTTTGCAATGTATGTTTCAAAATAAAAAACAGAGACAAATCATATGTTGCAGTTGATGTTATAAATATGTTCATTGAAAGTTGAAAACAAGCATTACAATGGATTTTGATGAAATGTTGAATTGACATTGTAATGTTGCAATACTTTTGAAGAATGATGTCATTTTTGTTTGTCATGCTGGTTGTTGAACTGCTTTGATTATGATTACTCATATATATTAAGATTGGTTCTTCAATGAATGGCATGTTATTGGCTGTGTCTAATTTGTATTTGGTGAAATCGTGCGCTACTGAATCATAGATCATATCTGATGCCAAAATCATTTGTTGTAGTTGATGTTACCAACGCTTCTTGTAAATGTGCAATGTATTCATAAAGTGAAAAGTTTTTACATTACCTAATCTATTTAACATATAATTTCAGGAATGGGATTATATTATTCACCCAAATGAAAGGCTTGGTTCGAGGATAATGGTTTCAGCACCACCGGATGTAATTCAATTTGAACAAGAGGGATGAGTGAGGCACAAAAGGGTTGTTTGGTATATCATGTTTTGGGAACTTCCTTGATCTTAAGGAGTTACATCTTCAACACCAGCTTGATACATAAGATGTTATTGATGGAGGTTAGGCACCGAAGAAGGATGAAATGTGGTTCAAAATATCAGAGAAACTGTTGAGATTCTCGATAGAGGAGTTTTGTGTTATTACTGGTTTGAAGTGCATTGGTGTTGACAATCAGTCCAAAATGAAAACAGGGAGGTCGGTATTGAGGCAAAGATATTTCAGTCATCTGAAATGTATATCTGAAAAAGATGTTGAGGATGTTTTATGAGTATGCCCGAGACTTGGGCTGATGAAGACGTGGTGAAAATTGGAATGCTTTACCTTATAACTTCGTTTCTCTTCACCACTCCGTACAAGAAACAAGTAAATGATGCCACCTTTAGCCTCATTGAGTCTCGAGGATATTGAGACATATGCGTGGGAGAAGGATTTGTTCAAAACACCTTCGCTATTTGAAAATTGCAATGACGGCCGTACATTTGACGAGACGACGAAGAAGGAAATTTTCACGTATATAGGCTATATGGGTTTCCGCTGGCATTTCAATCTCGGATTTATGAGTCGTTGCCATCGATAGATGGGAAGATATGCAAAATGATAGACTACAATTGGCCTCGTATATTAAACCGGACAAATTACGCTACACGTGTCATCGCTTCTCAACTTGAGAAACTCAACTTTGATTTGGTGATGTAAGTTAATTCGGTTTTAATACTTTTTATATACCGTCAATGATCAAGATATGTATTTGTTAAATAATTTATGATTTTTTAACTTATTTTATTCTTTTGAATGTCGTAACATGTTACTTTTCCTTGCAATTATGCAGTTGGAGATACGTGTAATTGATCCTGACGAAGAGGAGAGATGTGCCCCATACTTGTCTGGACTATTTCAAAACAATAGGGCTACTCCGAACATTGAAGATGTTGATGATGATGATTTTGTTGATCCTCCAGTAGATTGCCGAAAACTTTGAACCCCGATCCATTTCGGGCATCTTATGAATCAAAGAAAGCCAACAATTCCACTTCTAAACAGAGAGAGTGATAAGTGCGTTTTATGCACTTATTTTGGCCTTTTAATTAATCATTTATGTCGTCAAATAGTTTCTTTTCTACTTAATCTAGTTTATTATTGTTTTATTTCAGTTTTGGACTTGTTGGTGAACAATTGGAGAAGATTGGGCGAAAAGAGCAATGTATTAGAAGATATCTCATAAGTTCGAGGACTCAATTGCACTCAACCCAAAGTTGAGGGACCAAATTAGAGATTATGCAAAGTTGAAGGACCAAATGAGATGTTATGAAAAGATGGGGGACTGAAATGACCATGACCCAAAGTTGAAGGACCAAAGTGGTGACCGTTAAAGTTAAAGGACCAAAATGCAAGATGGGAAAAGTAATGAGTGAGCGCCCCAGCCCAACGCAAAGCAACAGGGACCAAATCAGTAACACAGGCGATCGCTGGGAAAGCATCAAGCGATCGCCCAAAGGTAATTTTTGTCTGCGTTTTTAATTTTTATTTTCTTTCCTTTTTTAGCCCTAATTTCGATAGGTAACGTTTGACCCACGAATTTTGTACTCTTTGGAGGATTTTTGGGAGCCGAATCAAGGGAAGACGGAAGAAAACAAGAGAAGACAACTGACTGACAATCAAGAGTCTTTGAAGATTTCTTCTCCTTCAATCCATGCCGGGTTCTATCAATTCTTGTATTTTTTAGTTTAATCATGTTCTTCTAAGTTTCTTTAGCTAAGGTAGACGATGAAACCTTGTTTTAATTAAGTAATTATTTCATTATTTGTTTAATTCCTTTTTAGGGCTTTAACGTTCATGGTTCGTTCTTAACTAGATTAATTAAATATAATTTTTTTCATCTTAAATATCATGTATTTTTGATAGTTTGATATTGGTTTAATTAATCCATGCTTGATGCTTAAATAAGTTTTATTAATTGCTTTTGATTTTTCATCTTCTTTTATTCTTATTGGGATACATAGAATGCTTAGGTAATCTTTGATTCTTTGTCTTC
>CM042674.1:60410758-60562761 GCA_023638005.1 Forsythia suspensa | reverse complement strand
AGTATTGTAGAAACCAAATTGAGTTTGAAATTTAAATTCATCCAAACAAATCATCATCTTCAAAGGGTTAAAGGATACTTGAAATGTATCATTTACAATGCATACAAAACAAACCAAACAAAGAACTAGAAGTTGGTGTGAAAGAAAAATCATCATCCACTAATATAACCGAAACTATCATCAAGACTTGTGGGGTACGTCCCATAAGTAGAAACAACAAGGTCAAAATCAAATTCTCAAGAAATTTTTCACAACTACATTTGTCGCGAGAGTAGACCATGTTAACAATAGCACTCCGTAGATCCATAGGTTGCACTAGCAATCCTTCCAAATATGAAGGTAAAAAAATATTGGCCTAACAAGAACCCAAGTACACAAGGAGGCTAAAACAATGTGATGGAAATAAAAGTAGTGGAAGAGAAGCAACATCCTATTTTTAATCAAATTACTAAACCAATAGCAATCATTCTTGCGCTACCAATAAATAGACACTTGAAAGCCATAGGACAACCACAAGAAGAAAAATTATTGCATACACCACCATCAATAGATTCCATAAAAAATAAGGCAACATTGATTTGCATAAAAATTGGAGGGATGCAAGAGGTCGAAAAATTGGAATAAAGACACCCACTACCAGACGACAAAAGCAGTGGCAATAAGTATGCAAGGACAACCACAAGAAGAAAAAAGCATAACATAAAAAAAAAAAATTAATATTGAATGGATGAAAATATCTAATCCAAACAAGAAAGCTGGGCGGACGAACGACCCGAGAGAAGCGGAAGCTTGCAAGTTTAACCTAAAATCGATTAAACCCACTCGATACCATGTGAAATTGGAAGAATGAATAATCTTTATTCAATCAAAATATGTATACAATGTACAAGTATATATAGCTAACAAATCTACTACTAAATGGGAAAGTAATATATTACAATATATTTGAATATATTATAATTTCAACATTATTGAAATTAAAATTGATGATTGATCAATTATTGTTTTCTTTTAGAAGTATGATGGATGGAAAAGAATTTGCCGATTCAACATCCATTGACATTGCTCAACAACATCTTCCAAACCAAATAAATAAACAACTTGACCACGAAACTTTTAGTTGGTGCCGGAATCAAAAGGGGAGATGAATTTTGTTTTAAAAGTATGATGGATGGGAAAGAGGTTTCCGTCTTTCGCAAAAGAATCTATAAATGGACCTATGGAATGTCATATTGGTGGTAGTAGTATTAATCTCCAGAATGGTATATCACAAGAAATACTTTGCCCCTCTACTAGGGAGATACCACCAACGATAACACCATTATAAACAAGAGACTCATTGATCGCATGGTCTTGCAACATGACACTTCCTTTGGTTTCATTCTTGCAAATACATTGACATTTGTTCGGTGACAATAGCCTTCATGCTTCCTAGTGATAAGTGCATTTTTTGCACTTATTCGGACTTTTAAACTAAGCTTTTATTTTGTCATTTTATTGAATTTTTACTTAAGTTAGTGTATTTTTATTTCTATTTCAGTGTTGGACCCGTTTATAAGCACATGGAGAAGATTGGACGAAAAGAGCATAAAATTTGGTGAAATCGATGAGTAAATGATATACCATTGAAAATATAATCGAATTACGAGTCCACCACTTTTTACGGATCTCAATTTGGAGCTTTCTACAAGAAGTTATGGCCGTTTGAAAAACAGCCGCCCAATGTTAATTTTGCAGCGGGATTTTATTTTCCTTTTTGAGTTCTAATCCGATTAGGAAACCTTTTGGCCCACGAATTTTGTAATATTTTGGGATCTTTTGGAGCACAATTAGGTAACTATAAATATGAGTTATTAACTCATAATGAGGAGAGGATTTTTGGGAGCCGAACTTGGAAGAAGACGGAAGAAACAAGAGAAGACAACTGATTGACGATCAAGAGTTTTTGAAGATTTCTTCTCCTTCAATCCATGCCGGGTTCTATCAATTCTTGTATTTTTAATTTAATTATGTTCTTCTAATTTTCTTTAACCAAGGTAGACGATGAAACCTTGTTTTAACAAAGTGATTATTTTGTTATTCGTTTAATTCCTTTTTAGAGCTTTAACGTTCATGGTTCGTTCTTGATTAGATTAATTAAATAAAATTTCTTTCATCTTAATTATCATGTATTTTTGATTGGTAGAAATTGATTTAATTAATTCTTGCTTGGTGCTTAAACTTGTTCTATTAATTTCTTTTGATTTTTCGTCATCTTTATTTCGAATTGGGATACATATAATGCTTAGAAAATCTTAGATTCTTTGTTTTCTTTCAATGGAACTTGATACGAAAAACGCTTAAGTAATTTATGTTTGAAGCATAAGGGGAGCCTAAATTAGTTTTTCTTCTTTTGGACTTAATTGATAAATATTTGGGACGACAATAGATTGATTTCGTGTTGTCGTGTGTTTTTGAGAATTAATCAATAATTAGATAATTGCTATGTTAAACAATGGTAGATTCTGAAACCTTGGTATTTTACACAACTTGATTCTTCAATTTAATTGTTTTAGCATAATTAGTTATTCTTTAAATTAAATAAATTCAACAAAAATCTTTTCAACTCAACTAGTATAGAATAATAGTTAATTAAGATTAAATTACACTTTCTCCATTGCAGTCTCTGTGGGATCGACCTCGTTACTACTTTTCTATGTTCCAATAGATTCGTACACTTGCGAGTTAATTAAAATTTGACATCACCTAGTCATCCTTCAACCATTGCATTGCTTCTTAATCTCACATGTCTCATGATGGGATATTATGCTGGCGTGTGGTCTATATTCCATTCTAATACTTCCACTCATTTGCTAAGCTTGCTTAGATTCATAATCCATATTTTACACATCATTATAATGGTTAACCATGTTTTTTTGACTTCACTATTAACTACACAAGTAGAGGATTCTCGTTCTCCCATATTCACATATCATTTGTGCTCGTAATCTAATTGAGCAGCTATTTATGTTAAGAACAATAGACTGTTATGCATAAACATACAATTAAAATGAAACAAAAATTCTAGATGAATGGTGGAAATTGTGATTGTCGATGGTATTAGTGTTAAAGATTCGAGACAAAAATCAATATATATCGTTGATTCGGATAGAATTACTTACAATGATACAATCGGTGATCATCAATGCACATCCGTCAACGATTATGAAGATAGTGTCTTTGGTGATGTTATCGACAGCCATCGATGGTGCTTCGGTCGGTGATCATTGATAGGAAGTCATCGGTATCACCAACAAAATTTTATTCTTTTTATATTTTCTTTATTTGTCTATAAAGTTGCCAACAGTTAAGTTCAAATATCTTTTATTTTTTTTGTAATATTACCGAAGAATAAATTAGTTTTTAAATGTCAACGAAATTTCATTCAATATTTAATTTTTTATTGTTGTTACTTTATTTCTTGATGAAATTTTTGTCACCAAATTAAATTAAACTATTTATGTTTTTAGTATTACTGGAAATCCGTTCATAATTTTAGGGTAATTAGTACAAATCGTCCATACTTTTTGAAGTCATTGTGCAAATCATTCATACCTTTGACATTTTGGCATTTTTAACCCCATCTACACAATTTCTTGCGCAAAACATCCTTTCTGTCCATTGTCATCCAAAATATATTGTTAACTCATTTCCAAAACACGATTCGTAACACAAATGAATGGTAATTTTGTATACCTACCTATTTCACATGTCCTCATTCAATTGCACGATTGTGAATGCAAGAGAGAAGCCCAACCTGACCATGCTAGAAGAACTCAAATCTAAGAACTACGAAACTCTCAATAAAAATCTTAGTAAAGCGTCGTCAAGTGTTTTGGGAAAGTGGTGAGATGGGAAATCGGTGGGTGACACCCAAAAATACACTTGTTTTTCCCTTTATGGTGAAGACTATGAGTGACTTGATTCATTAAACAAGGCAAAAAAGAGCCCAAGAAAACAAGAAAAAAATAGAGAGAGGGAAGCCCAAAGTCCACTAATCAATCTTTTGAATCATTACACCTTTTATTGTACTTCAATTTCTTGGCCTCTTTGTAAAAGTTCATCCTTTTGCTATAAGATATTAGTAAGAAATAGTGCTAGAATTCAAGAAAAAATTAGTATGGATCGAAGATGACATCAAGACATGGTCATTCACTCCCACCTCCTTTCCACACAAGGATTTCAATTTGCAGCAACAATTCCACCATCGAGCCATAATTGTGAAGATGAGCAGAGCGAGACCAATGGCCTAAACATGGGACAAAAGTGGAATCGTGATGAAGGCAAGAACGAGACTAACATGAACACGGGTGAAAGTGAAGAGGGCGGCGTCATGAGAATGAGAAGAGAGATGACAAGAAGGCCTAGAGGAAGACTAGTTGGATCCAAGAACAAGCCCAAGACACCAAGTGAAATAGGTAGGTGGACAAAATTACCCTTCATTTGTATTACGAATCGTGTTGTGGAAATGAGTTAACGGCAGATTTTGGATGACAATGGATGAAAAGGAAGTTTTACGCAAGAAATGGTGTATGTGAGGGTAGAAATGCCAATATTTCAAAGGTAAGGACGATTTGCACATGACTTCAAAAGGTAGGGATGTTTTGTGTTAATTACCCATAATTTTAAATTACCTTTCTAATTGTTATTTGAAGTAATATATTTAGTTTTCCATATTTTTATTACTTTATTTAAGGAAGGAAATTCTACCAGTAATTAAATGTTTATGATTCATTTATTATATGCACGTAATTCGTTTACGAAGAAGTGTAAGAAATTTGGCAGACCTAACACCCATAGACATTGCTCTGGAATAAAAAATGGAGATGACATTCTCATACAACAAGATTTGAAACTCGTGCTTTCGGGAGTAGGATGATGGAGAAAGAGGTTTCTGTCCTTTGCAAAAGGATGTGTCAATAGATCTCTAGAATATCATATTGGTAATGGCGATGTTAGTCTTCGGAATGACATATCATGAAATATTTTGCCCCATTGCGGAGTCTACTAAGGAGATGTCACCGACGATGGCACTATTATAAATAATAGACTTATTGGACGCATGGTCTTGCCACATGACACGTCCTTCAGGTTCATTCTTGCAAATACATTGGCATTTGTTATGTAGATGGCGACGAGTGAAGTTTGTTCCCACTTTTTTAAAAATCTTCTATGTTCTTGATCCAAATTTGGCGGCATTTCGAATCATGCAAACACAGATTCAGATGCAATAAAGGCGGAACGGAAGAAGTGACAAGAAGATGAGTTGATATGTAGAGGCCACATTTTAAATGCTCTTTCTGATCGTTTATATGATCTATATATAAACACAACTTCGGCAAGAGAAATTTGGGAAGCACTTGGAAATAAATACAAAGCCGAGGAGGAAGGTACCAAGAAATTTCTAATTTCTAAATATTTTGACTTCAAATTTCTTGATAACATACCAATTTTGCAACAAGTGCATGAGTTGCAAGTAATTGTCAATAAGATGAGAGCGGTGAAAATAGAACTTCTCGAATTCTTCCAAGTTGGTGCTATTATTGCTAAATTACCAATGACTTGGAGAAGATATAGGAAGAAGATTCTCCATAATTCTGAAGACTTTTCATTGGAGCAAGTTCAAAAATATCTCCGAATTGAGGAAGAGTCAAGGGCACGAGATGGGAATGAAAATTCTCATATTGGCACTTCAAAAGCCAATGCCGTGGAGAACACCAACAAATCCAACAAGACATTCAAGAGGAAATCTTACAGCAAGGACAATAACAAGTTCAAAAATAAGCCTAAGGGGGATTGCTTTGTGTGTGGAAAACCCAGTCATTTTGCAAAAGATTGCCGGTATCGAAAACAAAGCAAAATCGATGGCAAAGTGAATTCCATTGATATCAAAGACATTGTTGCTACTGTAAGCGAAATCAATGCAGTTAAAGGAAAAGTTCCAGGATGGTGGTATGACACATGTGCTACCGTCCATGTTTGCTATGATAGGTCTCTTTTCAAAACCTATCAAGAGATCGGCGATGGACAACAAATCCAAATGGAGAATGAAGGTCGTTTAAGCATCGTTGGCAAAGGAAATATTGATTTATATTTCACATCCGGAAAGAAGATAACATTGTCAAATGTATTACATGTTCCGGTTATGAATAAGAATCTTGTTAGTGGGGATCTATTGGGAAAACCGGGTGTCAAATCTGTATTTGAGTCGGAAAACTTGTATTATCCCGTAATGGGATTTTTGTTGGAAAATGCTATTCTACTGAGGAAATGATCAAACTTTGTACTATTGACAATAATATCAATAAAACTATAAATTCTATTTACTTGCTTGTTTCTTCTAAATTATGGCATGATAGATTAGGTCATATAGGTTATTCTACTTTAAATAGAATGATAAAAAGTGGCAAGATTTCTTGTGAATTAGACAAGCATGATAAATGTGAATTATGTGTTAAATAAAAAATGATTAAGAAACCTTTTAATAGTGTTGATAGATCTTCTAGTCTACTTGGATTAATTCATTCGGATATTTGAGAATTAAATTACATGTTAACTAGATGAGGTAATAAATATTTTATAACTTTTATAAATGATTTTTTTAGGTTTTGTTATGTTTACTTAATGAAACATAAAGATGAAGCCTTTAACATGTTTAAAGTATTCAAAATCGAAGTAGAAAATCAACTAGGGAAAAAGATAAAAATTCTTAGAAGTGGTAGAGGTGGAGAATACTTTTCTAATGAATTTAATATATTTTGTGAAGAACATCGCATGATATACCAACGTAGTGCTCCTAGAACTTCTTAACAAAATGGCTTGGCAGAAAGAAAGAATAGGACTTTGGTTGAAATAATTAATGCTATGTTATTACATGCTAAATAGTCTTATAATTTGTGGGGTGAAGCTTTGCTTGCTACTTGTCATATTTGCAATAGAATTCCTACTAACAAATTGAAAGTTTCCCCTTATGAATTGTGGAAAGGGAGAAAATCAAATATTGGATATTTTAAAGTGTGGGGGTGTCTTGCTTTCTACAAGAACACCGATCCTAAAAGGACCAAGTTGGGTCCTAGAGGCATCAAGTGTGTCTCTGTGGGATATGCTTCAAATAGCAAAGCATACATGTTACTTAACCTAGAATCCAATATTATTGTAGAATCCCGAGACATGGAGTTCTTTGAAAATTTATTGAGTATGGATGAAGTTTTTCAAACTCCAACGGAACTTCAAAAGGAGATTCCGGCTTCTAGAGAACCATTAGAAACATCTTTTAAAGATGTTATTGAGTCTAGTGAACATCAAAGAAATAAAAGAGTCCGTAAAGAAAAGGTATTAGGACCAAATGAGATAGATTCTCAACGAATCACTCTATGCTTAGTAGAAGCAAACAAGAAAGATGTAGTAAGAACAATTCCATTTGATCTTTAAGTCGAAAGTGATCCTAAAACATATAAAGAAGCTATAGATTCTAGAGATTGTATTTTTTGGAAAGATGCTATAAATGATGAGATGGACTCTATAATTTCAAACAATACTTGGAAAATTGTCGATTTACCAAAAGGTTCAAAACCTATCGGTTTCAAATGGGTATTTCGAAAGAAATATAATATTGATGGTTCAATCTAAACCTTTAAAGCAAGATTAGTTGCAAAATGTTATCGACAAATGGAAGGAATAGACTATTTTGATACGTATGCACCTGTAGCTAGAATTACAACTATTAGGATTTTATTTGATTTACCTTCTATTCATGATTTATGTGTTCATCAAATGGATGTAAAAACTGCATTTTTAAATAGAGATTTAGATGAAGAAGTTTACATGGAATAGTTGGAAGGTTTTATACTACCCGGTAATGAACATAAAGTATGTAAATTAATTAAATCTTTATATGGTTTAAAACAAGCACCTAAGAAATGGCATGAGAAATTTGATAATGCTATCATATCATTTGGTTTTGTGCACAACACGGTAGATAAATGTTTGTATACAAAAACTTGTGATAGATATGTTGTTTTTGTTTGTATGTATGTAGACGATATGTTGATTATAAGTAATCAAATGATTGGTGTTATAGAAACAAAGAGGTTTCTATTTTCTACATTTAGAATGAAAGATCTTGGTCAAGTACCATTTTAGGTATCAAAGTGATTAAAGATAGTGAGGGTTATACATTAACACAATCACATTATATTGAAAATGTGATAAACAAGTTCAAATATTTGAACATAAAAGAGGCAAATACGCCATTTGATCCTAGTATCAAACTTGTAAAGAATGATGGAAGGGCTATTGCACAACTTGATATGCAAGTGCAATTGGTAGTCTAATGTACGCGGTACAATGTACAAGACCAGACATTGCATTTGCAATAAGTAAACTAAGTAGGTTTACAATTAACCCAAATACCGAACATTGGAAAGCTATTGGTAGGGTTCTTGGTTATTTAAAAGAACCAAAAACATTGGACTCAATATTCTAAGTTCCCGGCTATTTTAGAAGGATATACCTACACTAGTTGGATATCAAATGCGGGTGAAAGTAAGTCCACTTTAGGTTGGGTGTTTACTCTTGGAGGAGGTGCCATTTCTTGGAGATCCAAGAGACAAACTTGTATAACACACTCAACTATAGAATCCGAGTTTGTTGCATTAGCAGAAACAGCAAAAGAAGCTGAGTGGCTCCGGAATCTTCTTTATGAAGTTCCATTGGATACGAAGAATGAATCTTCTATCTCAATACTATGTAATAGTCAAGCCACATTAGCTAGAGCATATATTGAAGTTTATAATCGAAAGTATAGACATATGAGTCTTAGACATGATTATGTAAGGAAATTAATTAAAAGTGGAATAATTTCTCTTACATTTGTAAGATCAAGCGAGAATTTAGCTGATCCATTTACGAAGCCACTTACTAAAGAGTTAGTAAGATCAACATCGAGTAGGATGGGGTTGAAACTCCTAAATTAAATTCACCAATAATGGCAACCCTTCTTGTAATTACGAAATGAGTAATTCACAAGTTCAAAGGATAACAATAAGTTATTCGATAAGTGAATGATTAGCAGCACTTAAATAAATTAAACCATATCCTAATGATGTAAGTCTTTGGTGTTACAGATTGGAGGGTTGAGTTAAAAAAACTCTTATTGAAATTCAAGATGCAGCGATACAAGTGTCTTCATTGTAACAAAGACATCTGTAAGAATTTCACCTATATGAACTTTGAAGTGGTGCCGCTTCAAGGAAAGTTTGGAGTTACTTTCTGAAAAGTTCATGAAAACGGTTAGTGCATGGCATTTAACGCACTAAGCAAACTTGTGCGGAACAAATTGAATGAGAGTATTCATGTGTGTCACATTGCCGGTATAATCACAAAAAATAACGGGTTCAAAGCTAAGGCTACCCATGATTTTGATACTACTTTGCAAGGTTTACACTAAAATAAAGTTCAAATCGAAAGATACTTTATTTTAAGCGTGAAAACTGTTCTAAACAAAATCTGCGTTTAATATATTTTAAACAAGTGGGGGATTGATAGAAATATTGTTTAAAATATTTTGTGATTTTTTCTAAAAAACATCATGTGGGTTTTTCTTTGGAGATATTATTAAAAAAAAAAAATTTGGGCATGGTCAATCATGATTAACCCGCTGACAAACGTGGTTTGCATTGGCTGCGGTCCAGTCATGGAATGCATACCATGGTTGGACCGCGACAAACAGATTTCAGCGGTTTGAGGCACCAAAAGGTGCCTCTTCGACCCAAGTGTTGTATCCCTCGATTTTTGGTGTCTTTACACTATAAAGCCAAGTTGAATTTGATGAGAAGAAACACAAGAAACACAAGAGATCATCCCCTAACAACATCAAAGTGTTTAACATCAAATTCAATAAGAAAAATCTCGATTTCTTACTATTCTTTCCTTTTTTTCTGGATTTCATTGTTGCTAGTGCAATCCAGTTTTGAGGCTTGAAATCTGCTAAAACTATTTGAGTGAAGACCCTTAGCATCTCATTCTTTAAAGATATGGTTTAAATATCGTTTTTAGGACAGCGTTCTACTCGATTCAAGTCCCGTTGTGTTTCATTCTTTTCTTTTAAGTTATTTTTTCAACAATCTAAAACAATATTCGAACCCTCTCTTTAAAGAATGAGATGCTAAGGGTCTTCACTAAAATAGTTTTAGCGGATTTCAAGCCTCAAAACTGGATTGCACTAGCACTAATGAAATCCAGAAAAAAAAGAACTAAGAATGGTAAGAAATATGAGATTTTTTCTTAATGAATTTGATGTTGTTAGGGGATGATCTCTTGTGTTTCTTCTCATCAAATTCAACTTAGTTTTATAGTGTAAAGACACCAAAAACCGAGGGACACAACACTTGAGTCGAAGATGCACCTTTTGGTGCCTCAAACCGCTGAATTGCTTTGCGCGGTCCAACTGCTGATATGCATTCCGCGGCTGGACCGCGACCAATGCAAACAGGGAAAAGTCCTGTTTGCCAATTTTTTTTTTTAATATCTCCAGCAAAATCCACATGATGTTTTTTTTAGAAAAATCACAAAATATTTTAAACAATATTTCTAACACTTTATCCTTCATGCTTCCTAGTCATCCCTCAACCACCGTGTTGCTTCTTAGTTGCACATGTCACGTGATGGGATATTCCGCTGGCATGTGATCTATATTCGGTTCTTATACTTTTGCTCATTTTCTATGGTTAGTTAGCTTCATAATTCCTATTTTACACATCATTAGAATGGGTAGCCATGTTTTAGTGACTTCACTTTTCGATGTACACAAGTGGTGGATTTTCGTTACCTGTATTTGATCAGAATAAGGGTCGATCTGATATGACTCGTGTTATATAACAGAATTGGACTAGTCACTTGGACTGAAATTTGAGAATCCTATCAAAATAAAACTGTACATCTAAAAAATCGAGAATTGGATTATTCGACCAATCGGTTGACTAATCTTCGTCTTTATTTTAATAAAGATTTTTTTTTTGTCAAGTAACGATTCAATCTTGACAAATTTGATGCTATTGTTATGAATTTCTTTAACTTCACATAACATTAAACATTTTATGATAAAGATATTTAAGACATTCTATAAAAAAATAAATTATTTTAATACCATCGATTAGGCTCTTCACATCACTACTTACATCTCGTAACCTCATCGACTCTTAAAATCTTGATCAATACATGCTATTTTTTTCCTCTTCCACTATGAGTGCTCTATATATAAGAGAAAATCTCAAAAATAGCAAATTTTTCTACTTGATACCATGATTTTAATTATTCACACTTTTAGTTTGCATAATTCAAAACAACAATTTACCTATTTATCATGTCAAAGAAGATAAACAACAAATTTAATGGTGTCATAATGGGCAAATTGGTCCAAACTCTATTAATTCTTACAAGTTTTGTTCAAAATTTGATTTTTTTCATTAAAAACTACCAAAAAACAAAAGGAAAAAAAAAATTGGACTGGACAAGTCCAATTCGACCTGCTCGTTTTGACACAACTATATATGTAAATTCTTCAATAAATGCAACAAAATTGAAAGATGACGTTGTGATAGATATTTCAATGATTAATATATTATCTTTTTGGGAGTAGGAATCATTAGGAGTTTCCTCCTTAAAATGTCATAAGAGCTCTGCAGACAAATTTAACAACGAGCTCTGCAGGCTTGAGGATTTATCCCTTCATTCTTCATATTTAAGGATTTTTTATAACGGAATTCACACATTAATTTATGGTCAATATATATAATTTGAACTAGAGTATCACCACTAGTGATAATTACTAGTTTATATGACATTAAATGATGAGTAATGTTATTCATAGTCAGTGATATGAACGGATTGTAGTTTCAATCTCTTTTCAATGTTGATAACGAGTTGAGTATCCAAAAATATATAGAGAGTATCTTTAAGAAGAAATAAGAAAAGAATCACCCACTCATTTGAAAAAGGAGGGTCTATTTATAGAATTCTACACAGTATGCTGACATGGCATAAGATATTTTTAGCTTGTGATCGGTCGACTAAATGAGCAAAAATAAAACTAATCGACTGAAGAACTTAACGACCACCAATCGTCCGATATTATTCCATCTCTCGTGCTCGACCTTTGAAGTTTGATGACCCTATCATTCGGTCAATAATAATCGCCCAAAGATCATTAGCCCCCCTACTTGAAAAAAAAAAAGGAATGTTAGGTTTCAAGAGTAAAAAGTAAAAGAATATAACGTCTGTTTTCATTTTATTGGAACGAATTTAGTGGTCCATGTGCCCATATACTATTAATTGAACATCTGCCGAGCTTGGAAATGTAATGATATTCTCAATACGGTGACTTCATTCCTGACGTTGATGTCGCCATCAGAACCGACTTCGTAATGGCTTATGTCTCTTCAACTTCCACTCCAAATTGAACTTGTTCCAAGATAACTCTTTAGGTACTTTCCGCCCATTTTTATTTTATCCTTTTCAAATTCCACAATTCTTCTTATCATGTTATTCTCTTTTCTTCTTCTACATATCCTCCCCTTATTTCTTTTATCTTCTACTAAAAGTTTTTTTTGTATGAACGTAATAGTGTTGGATAGTTCTTTTGAAGAGCGGATCTCTGTAGCCATTTCACAGGATGATATCTCTTTTGAATCTTTGAAGTCCATCGAATCTTTATGAGAGCCGGATGTAGGAGAAATGACCAGTACTATATCTTCAACCTTTTTTTTCAGACCCCAGTTATAAACAGTAAGCCTCTGTACTTCACCTTTGATCCATTTTTTTTATTACATCATTATCCTTTTTAGTGACTAGGTTCGCGTAAGTGCTTAGAAAATGGTTAGGAGTCGGTTAACCGCGAAACTCGATCATCGTAGATCTTCGATATATCGATTGAAAGTGCCCTCCTTTTGGGACAATTCACCGTCACCGAGCGTATATAATGAAAAAACCTTGGTATGGTCATGAATCATTTCTTCTTAAGCCGTCATCATGCATATCGAGCCCCGGACCAAATGAATACTTATCGGTCGGTCGAGAGGAGAGATAGCTATTTACCAAGATAGCTTAAAGGCCGGTCTAAGGTTTCCCTTGCACCCTGTCTTAGTCGACTTCTTTTGTACTTTTAAAATAGCTCCAGGTCAGCTAGTTTCGAACGCTCTTAGAATTTTAAACTATTACCTTATGATTTGCTTGAAGAAGAATTTAGAACCTTCGATCGACTTATTTTGTATCCTTTTCGAAATGAAGCTACTCGATTGTTATGACTGCTATGTAGTCTTTTCACATCGAGATAGAGGTCTACCCACTCATGAACATTTTTGAATACCCAACTGTCCTTCATCAAATAGTGGTTGGAAAAATAGGTATTTTTTGTTAGCCCCATTGGAGGTATGTCTCCTTTCTCCACTGAATGGAGGCGTCCTCCCTTAGATGATTTCAACAAGACTCCAATCCTTTCTGAAATAGAAATTGATTCGCTGATCATAGTACGATCAGTTGAACCACTCAGTAGATCTATGAATGATGTATTGATTGATGATGCATTGGTTTCTGTGGGTATCAGCCGCCCTTATGGTAGGTTAATGTTGTGCGATTATAATCTCGCAAGTGTACGGTTCGTTTACAAGTAATAAAGTGATGTGTAGAGTGTCGAACCCACGAGGACTAGATACCAATTTAATCAATTAATTTATAACTCAACTTTTAACAAAATAAAGAAACACAGATTTGATTTTAGTTCGTGATTCTAAAACTAACTTAACTATTTTAATTAAAATTAAAATATCAATAAGCAACTTTAAATGATGAGAACGAATTCAAATTTTTCGATTAACTAGATTCACAAATCCACCTACACACTTTATAATCAATTATCTGTTAATCATTTTTTAGCTCTTAATTACCTTGGATTGAAAATCGGCATTCCTAAAATAATCGAAAGCCTTTCTCGATGGTCAATCAATTCTATACGATATGCAAACCTAATTATCTCTAATTAAGCTTCGAACATAAACATATGCATTAAAATCTCAAGAACACCTAAATGGATTTCATAAAGTATAATAGTAATCTCTATCTATTGTTGGACCGTATGTTATTCAATACCACGTGCTTAATCTATATTGAATCTCTCGACTTCAATATAGATCACAATATATTCTAATGGTGATCAAGCATTAAAATAATGGAAACAATGAATAAAGAATAATCAATCCAAAAGTAATTAATTACTAAAAAACAAAAACTTCTAATTAATTAAAAACGTGAGGTTTCATCGTTCATCCTAGAAAAAGTAAATTTACCCGGACATGATTTCGTCAATTATTACAATAATTGAATTCATCATCATCTGGAGAAAGAAAAACAAAAAGTAAATAAAACATGTGATCCCGACTCAATGATCTTCAATCCCGTGTCTTGATCTTCAATTCTTCGTTTGTATATTCATCCCCCGAAATTCGTCGTCCGCGATATGTCTATTATCTCCCTTTTATACTCGTTTTCCAACTCTTCAAAACGTGTGCTAGGTGGTTGAATCAATTTGGACTTGGTAGTGTTGTAATCCAATCATGAAATTGCCAACTGCTGCCCGTTTGACCCATGCGATCGCATGGTGTGACACCTTGCGATCGCATGGTGTTCACTAATAGGGTTCTGCATATTTTTTTGCCTTCGTGCGTTCGCAGCAAATGTTAACCATGTGATCGCTGGTTAACTTTGATGCTTAATTTGAATTTTCCTCTTTGATATTTGCACGCCAAGTCCCTCACGTCTCTTTGTTTGTTCAATTAAGTCCTATTTTCTTTTGTTTGCTCTCTTTTCGTCATATTGACATTTGAATTTGAATATTTCCTAAAATAATAAGAAAACAACATACCATTAAACCAAAAATAACTTAAAGTACGCATAATCGTCCCTTTTTGTGAGTTTAGATAAGTACAAAATTGTACTTATCAGTTAACACTGTTCTGACTTGAATAGCATATTGGGTATGTTTTTCTACTTGGCTTTTCATATTTTTTAATATCTGTTTTTTTAGACATGTTTGCTGACCAATTCGAGAGAGAAATTCTTAGAAAAATTGGCTCAAAAATGGGCAATCTAAACGAAAAAGAAAGAAAGGACCGTCCCCTCTCGATGAACCGAGAATCATCTCGAGTTCCTCTCTTTCCACAACCACTCAAAGACTTGGTCGAAGATCCTCCTAGTCCGATCGTCCGACCTTCTCCCATACATGTTCCTCCTATGTTCCTAACTCTTTTCTCCTAATGTGAGACCTTCTTGTAATCTTTGTCGACCAATCGAGAAAATCAACGAGGATTGTCGAGTTATGACAAATTGTCTTGACTGGGAGGTGATCGACGTAAGTAAAGAGAAATCGCCCGAGAGCTTGGAGAGATCACTCATGGTAGATGAGAGGCGGGTATGTTATTCTTTTTCATATTGGTATGTTTTTAACACCATGGCTTAGTTTTTATGTTGATTAAGCTTCTCTTTTCCTCCATCGATTCTTTCAATTCATCACTCGATATTTCGAGGAGGATGCGAGACCTCATGGAGAAGTTCAAACACACCTGGTCAACTTGTTCAAGAAAAAATGAGGCGTCTGCGGAAGAGTTTGCAAACTATTTGAATTAGAGATAGCGTCAAGAAAGAGAAGCTCATCTTCGTAATTTGGTGAAGACGGTGGAGGATCAAGAAGAGTCTTTGAAGGATAGGGATGAGAGGATCGATGAGTTGGAGGGATCCCTCGATCGTACTTGTTGTTCTTGAAACCGGAAGAAAATAAACAATATCAATTGAAGAATACAAGAATAGTGACGAATATATCGACGACCATAGGCATGGTTGACGTGCGTGGTCGAGAAATGGCTTTTCAAAAAGCCGCGACGGCTTGTTGAAAATGCCTTGACTTGGACCCGATGGAGCCCCTTTATGCTAGAAGATGAGGAAGATGACGATGATGATGATGATAAAGCTGACAATGCTGATGACCATTGAGGATTTTTTCATGTCGTTATAAACAATTTTTGAACATATACTTTTGCTTGTACAAGTATGGGTTGAAAGGTTGTTAATCCTCGCCGTTATCTTTTGTCTTTGATTTGAGTCCTTAAAATCAGGTGGAGAGGTGGTTTATCCTCGGCTGATGTACTTCTATCTTTTGCCTCTAAATATATCCTTATGACTTTTTCGCTTTCTGTTGTGTCACAATGTTTCGGCCGTTTAGGAGGCCCTTTAGAAATCTTCTTGTTCTTTTACTTTATATTCGACCGTCATCGAATAAAGCAAAAGTTATATGCCTAGTTTTGCTTGAAAACTTAAGAAAAGTATACGAAGATCTTTTAACCGTGCTTAAAGATGTATACATCGACCATAGTTGAATGAATAAAATAAATGTTCATCGACCGTAGTCGAGATGAGATATATAGATCGTAATCAAATTAATAAAGTGAATGTTCATCGACCGTGGTCGAGATGAGACATTTCTTCCGATTATTAGACCTTGGTCATAATCCATCATTAATAAAAAAAAACTTTGGGAATTGGGAGGAATCAAGGGTTGCACCGGGTAGGGTGATCAAACCTTCTTAAAGGATGATCGACTGACCTCTTTAGCATCCTCATCATGTGTCCCCTCAATCCACTTATTTAATTTTGTAGGATATAGTGATTATTACATCAATACAAAAACAAAAATGAATAAGTCTGGTGTAGGTCCATTATTGATAGTATTTCTTCAATTGCTCCATATTCCATGGTCTTCCAAGTAGCTTTCCTTGGAGATTTTTAAACAAGAAGAACCTCTTTTCCTTCCCTTATGACTTGAAATGGTCATTCCCATTTTGGATCTAACTTTCCTAGTTGATGTCGATGTCAAATTTTAATTAACTCGCAAGTGTATGAATCACTTGGTATATAGATAGGTAAAAACGAGGTCGATCCCACAGAGACTGCTATGAGGAAGGTGTAATTTAATCCAAACTAACTGTTATTCTAGGCTAGTTGAATTGAAGAGTTTTGTTGTTGAAATTGTTTAACTAAAAGACTAAAGAAATATGATAAAAGATGAATTGATGATTCAAGTTGTGTAAAACACCAAGGTTTCAAAATCCACCATTGTTTAACTTAGCAATCATCCAATTATTGATTAATTCCCAAAATACACACGACAACATGAAATCAATCTATTGTCGACCCTAAAGATTTATCAATTAAGTCCGTAAGAAGAAGATCTAATATAGGCTCCCTTGTGCTTCAAACATAAATTACTTAAGCGTTTTCAGTATCACGCTCAATTGAAAGAAGACAAAGAATCAAAGAATCTCCAAGCATTCTATGTATCCCAATTCGAATAAAAGATGACGAAAAATCAAAAGAAATTAATAAGACATATTTAAGCACCAAGCATGGGTTAATTAAATCAATATCTAACTATCAAAAATACATGATATTTAAGATGAAAGAAAATATATTTAATTAACCTAATCAAGAACGAACCATGAACGTTAAAGCTCTAAAAGGAATTAAACGAATAATGTAATAATCACTTAATTAAAACAAGGTTTCATCGCTCACCTTAGCTAAAGAAACTTAGAAGAACATAATTAAACTAAAAAGAAAAGAATTAATAAAACCCAAGATGGATCTTAGGAGAAGAAATCAAGAAGTCTTGATGGTCGAGGAGGTCTTCTTCTCTTGTTCTCTTCGTCTTCTCTTGATTTGCTCCCAAAAATCCAACCCTTTGTTATGAGACTATATCTCATCTTTATACTACTCTAATTGTGCCCTAGAATATCCCAAAAGATTACAAAATTCGTGGGCCAAAAGTTACCTAAAGAAATTTGACCAAAAAGGAAATAAAATCAAGAAGACAAAATTGCATCAGGCGATCGCCCAAAGTGCATGTTTGGTCTTTGCTTCTTGCCTCGCTTGTCGGGCACTCGTCCGACTTTAAGTCGGGCGATCGCCCACACTTGGTTCTTTTGCAGCTTGGTCCTTTTGCGGCTTGGTCCTTCAACTTTAGGTCTTGATCATTTCAGTCCTCCATCTTTTCATAACATCACATTTGGTCCTTCAACTTTACATAATCTCTAGTTTGGTCTCTCAACTTTGCATAATCTCCAGTTTGGTCCCTCAACTTTGGGTTGAGTGCAATTGAGTCCCCGAACTTATGAGATATCTTCTAATTTATTGCTCTTTTCATCCAATCTTCTCCAATTGTTTCCAAACGCGTCCAAAACTGAAATAGAACCATAATAAACTAGATTAAGCAGAAAAACAACTATATGACCAAGATAAATGATTAATTCAAAGGCCAAAATAAGTACATAAAACGCACTTATCAAACACCCCCAAACTAAACCTTTGTTCATCCTCAAACAAAAACAAAACTAAAATATAAATTTAACTAAGCTAATAGAATCACGAAAGTTTGTCAATGTTAAATCCTTACCATATGCCTCAGGTTCAAAAATAAAGCAACACTAGAAGGATATCAAACAACAAAGACAAAAATTTGTACTTATCCGATGCTCGACCTTGTGTGAGTGTGTGAATAGCCAAAAATTAAACTTATACATGTATTAGACCATGACCAATATTGTGTTGTTGATATTTAGCAATCCCGAACCCTTTGTAGTCATTTATTCCTTACACCTCTCGTAGTTATCACACTTCTAAAGCTTTTCTCTCAAATCCCGAGGTGTTTCTAATAAATTGGTTTCTATTGATCATTACAATGCTCTTTCTTTTCAACAAAAGTGGTAAAACTTAGCACTTGTATTCTCGAGAATTAGGATGGTGAGAGATTTCTAAATTTTCATCTTCAGTCTCTAAGGTTCTAATCTAGCAATCCTTTCTGAGCACTTCTACTCTTTTTATTTATTCACTTCATGTTAACAGTCTTACATCCTGTGCAATACTTCTCTTTTACTAGCTTTCTGTGTGACCCTTGTAGCAAGTTTTGGGTCGATGACTCCCAAGTCAAATGACCATATGGCACCAGGTTTGAAAATACCCTAGCAGACTTAATTGCTCGAGTCTCACAGGCTAATAGAGAAGTGAAGATGTAAATTTATAAATATCGCTCTCCTTTTTTTTTTTTTTTCTTGTTTTATATATAGGACTCATGTAGCGAGCTTTGGGTGATGACTCCCAAGTCGATGACCATAGGGCACCTGTGTTTTAAGATACCCTAAAAGCTTAATTGCTCGAGTCGATATTTCATTTAAATTTATTAGTCATGTAGTAGTGCTCAGTTTAGATTCCTTGACTATAACCCATTCAACCAAAGATGAGACCTAGAAAACCCAAACCATCAAAAGTCTTAGAACAAAAGTAGTAACTTTAACACCCCCAAACTGTTCTCAAAACAGTTTAGTCACTAGCTCTAAGAATGTAGGAAACGAATTTTTTATCATGATACTCAGCCAATAATGTCAACACAAACACTCAAGTCATGTCTCCAATAAACGGATAAGTCAATAGTGGCTATGTGCTTTCTTAATCAGGTCTAACATAGATAAGTATTCAGATAAAAGAATGAGTTCAAGTGTTGTCTAATAGTCTACTAAAAATGTGCTCAATTTTGAACAGATATCATCATTGGCGGTAGGATATTCAACAGCAACTAGACAAATAAACCACTAAATTTTTTTTTTTTTAAAGTAACATGATACTTTATAACCCACCCCCAAACAAAGACCTTACAGTGTCCTCAATGTAAGAACAAAACAAAGCAAAGAGTAGGAGGAAAAAGAACAGTTACTCCCTAGAGCGAAATGTGGAGAAGAGGGAACCGGCTGGCTAAATGACGTTGAACACCTTGGGCACCTCAGGATCAGTCGTACAAAAGCAGTCCTAAAAAAAAGAAAAATAGAGAAAACAACAAACAAAAACATGGTTTTTTTTTTTTAAACAAAAGCGCGATTTTAAGAGGGAAAGGTAGGATCACCCAAATCAATTTCTTCCTCCCTCTCGCGAGAGTGAAACTCAAGTACGGTTTTAATCGCTAATATTAACTTTAAAAACATCACCATTTTTTGGGTTTTCAACCTCAACAACTCCATGAGAATAAACAATGCGAACAATAAAAGGACCCGATTAACTGGAACGTAGTTTACCTGGAAATAAATCTGAGACGAGAGTTATATAAGAGTACTTTCCGACTGGCTGAATGATTTTGGACTATGTGCTTGTCATGAAAGACCTTCATTCGTGCTTGTAAATCTTAGCATTCTCATAAGCATCGCTTGAATTTCCTCAAGTTCTCGCTACACCGCATTTGCTTTTGTCCTCGCCTCGCATATCAAAATTGAATTTTTAATGGCCCAATAAGCACGATGCTCTAACTCAACCTGGAAGGTGACAGCTTTCCCATACACCAATCTATAAGGGGACATGCCAATGGGTGTTTTAAAAGCTGTCCTATATGCCCATAATGCATCAAATGAGTCGAGAGACCAATCTTTCCTATCAGCCGAACTGTTTTCTCCAAAATATGCTTTATTTCTCGATTTGAGACCTCAACCTGACCACTAGTTTGTGGATGATATGGGGTGGCAACCTTATGTGTGATGGAGTATTTTGCTAGAAGGGTTTGAAAATGTTTATTGCAAAAGTGAGATCCTCCATCACTGATAATGGCTCGTGGAGTGCCAAAGCGAGAGAAAATATTGCTTTTCACAAATTCTACTACGCGTTTGTGATCATTGGTTTTACAAGGAATTTCCTCGACCCACTTGAAAACATAATCGACACCTACTAATATGTAAAGATAACCAAATGATGGAGGGAAAGGTCCCATGAAATCAATCCCCCAGACATCAAAGATTTCCACTATGAGAATAGGATTAAGCGGCATCATGTTTCTTTTTGAAATGCTTTCCATGCGTTGACACCTATCACATGAAGAACAAAAAACATGGGTGTCACGAAAAAGAGTAGGCCAGTAAAAACCACATTGCAAAATTTTGGAAGTAGTCTTTTTAGCACTGAAATGGCCTCCACAAGCGTGGTCATGACAGAATGATATAACACTATAGAATTCACTTTCTGGGACACATCTCCTTATAATTTGATCAGCACAGTATTTAAACAAATAAGGATCGTCCCAAAAGAAATTCCTCACTTCAGCTAGGAACTTAGTTCGATCCTGTTTAGTCCAATGTTCTGGAAGTTTGCCTGTAACAAGATAATTAACAATATCAGCAAACCAAGGCACAACATCAATATTCATGAGTTGTTCATCCGAAACAACTCATTTAATGGTAGTTTATCCCGCATGAGTCAAGCACAATTCGAGATAAATGGTCACCACAACATTTTCGTAACCCTTTTGTCCCTAAATTAATATCAAATTCTTGCAAAAGCAAGACCCACCTAATCAATCTTGGTTTAGCATCTTTCTTAGTGAGAAGATATTTGAGGTGCATGGTCATAAAGATAATTACTTTACACCCTACAAGATAAGATCGAAATTTATCTAATGCAAACACAACTGCTAGCATTTCTTTCTCTCGTAGTAGAATAATTCAATTGTGCATCGTTAAGAGTTCTACTAGCATAGTAAATAATGTAAGGTAACCGATCTAATCTCTATCCTAAAGCTGCTCCTACAAAGATAATCGATGCATCACACATAAGTTCAAAAGGCAAAGTCCAATCGGTGGTCGAATAACAAAGTGCAAGTGGTCAACACTTTCTTAAGATGTTCAAAAGCCTCTAAGCACGAATCATTAAAGACAAAAGGTACATCCTTAACAAGTAAATTGCATATGGTCTAGAGATTTTACTAAAATCTTGAATGAAACGTCTATAAAAACCAAGATGCCCAAGGAAAGATCTTACTTCTTTCAACCGATTTTGAGGTGGAAGATTGGAGATAAGATCAACCTTGGCCTTGTCAACTTCAATACTATTGTTAGAAATAATGTGGCCAAGAACAATACCTTGTTTCACCATGAAGTGACATTTTTCTCAATTTAGTACTAAATTCTTTTCTTCATCTCTCGCAAAACTAAAGTTAGATGGCGCAAACAATCATCAAACGCAGTCACCATACACGTAAAAATCATCCATAAACACCTCAAGAAACCTCTCAACCATGTCAGAAAATATACTAAGCAGGTACATTACACAAACCAAACGGCATTCTTCTATATGCAAAGGTTCTAAAAGGACAAGTGAAAGTGGTTTTCTCTTGATCTTCTGGAGCTATGGGAATTTGATTATAACCAAAATAACCATCTAAGAAGCAATAATAATCGTGTCCTGCTAGTCTATCAAGCATTTGGTCAATGAATGGAAGAGGGAAGTGATCTTTTCTAGTGACTAAGTTCAATTTCCTATAGTCAATGCACACACGCCATCCCTGTAGTTACTCTAGTTGGAACCAATCCATTGTTTGCATTAGTAACCACAAAGTGATACCGATATTTTTGGGACAACATGCACATGACTTACCCATTTGCTATCGGAAATAGGATAGATAATTCCAAAGATCTAACAACTTAAGTACTTCAGTTCTCACCACATCTTTCATGTTAGGATTTAACCCACGTTGCATCTCTCTAGTGGACCTAGAATTTTCCTCAAGATGAATATAGTGCATGCAATCATGTGATTTATACCTATGATATCAAGCAATGGTCCAACCTAGCGCCTCTTTATGTTGATTAAAACACCTAACAACTTACATTTTGTGCATCATCAAAGGCGTAAGAGATAATTACAATGTAAAGTGTCGGCTCTCCTAAGAATGCATAACGCAAAGTGTCGTGCAATGCTTTGAGCTCTAATTTCGGTAGTTGTTGAACCGATGGGATGTTCTTCTTCTCTCTTATTGGAAGTGGCTCAATTTTTCTGCTCCACTTACTTGTATCCATGATGGTGTTGACTCAATGAAAGTATTTACCTCATCTATAGCACTATCAACATCAAAATCTGTACCAAAATGAGTTAGACACATCATTAAAGCATCATCAAAATTAGTTGAAATACAAGAGTCATCAACCAAAGCTTCTATCATATCAACATCAGCAACATCCTCGTTGTCATGTGGTTGCTTGTTGACATTGAAGACATTTAATTCAATTGTCATGTTGCCAAAGGATAGCTACATGACTCCATTCCTACAATTAATTACAGCATTAGATGTTGCTAGAAAAGGACGACCAAAAATCACAGGAATATGCTTGGTGGAGTCTCGCATAAAGTTGAGTATCAAGTACAATAAAATCAACAGTGAAAATAAAACTTATCAACCCTGTATCAAAATATCCTCAACAATTCCACGAGGTACTTTACAGATCTATTAGCAAGTTGTAAACTAACGGATGTTGGTTTTAACTCGCCTAGTCCAAGTTGCAAGTACACAGAGTAAGGAAGAAGATTGACACTAGCTCCTAAATCTAACAATGCCTTCTCAATTTTATGGTTTCCTATGATGCATGAGATAGTAGGACAACCTGGATCTTTAATTTAGGAGGGGTATTGCTTTGAATTATCGAGCTCAATTGCTCAGCTTAAAATGCCTTTTACGTACATGTAATTGTCTCTTTTAGTACATAGGTCTTTCAAAAATTTAGCATATGCGTGAACTTGCTTAATAGCATCAAGTAAGGGATATTTATGCTTACCGCTTGAAGATGTCCATCATGTCATTGATAGAAGTACCTTTGCTTTACCTTTATCACCTCCGAGGAAATGGGGCTTTTGGGATGTAAGATGGCTCATTGTCTTCTTTGGGAGCTTCGACCGAATCATCAGTTGAGGTCTTACCGAGAAACCGGGTTGAGATGTGTTTTGCTTTGAAAGATCCACTTTGTTGTCAAACAGTTTGCCCTCGCCTCAAAGTCATGATGGCTTTAGCTTCTTCATGTTGGTTGCTTGATTCGTCCCAATATTGTGCACCCCTTTAGGATTAGGAAATGGTCGACTAGGAATTTACCTTTCTCAATGGTTGTTGCCATTTGTTGTAATTGATGAAGCCATTTGCCCATCATGTTCTCCATATTGGAGATAGATTGTGCTGTGAGTTCAAGCTAGTGCACACTTCCTTCTTGAACTCAAAATGATGGTGTGATTCTCGATGCTCTAAAGCAACTTGTGTAGCTTTTGTCAAGTTTTGAATTGCCTCCTCCCATGGTTTAGGTTTGTGAAAAGTTTTGGTTGAACTGCCCGGTAGGTCTGGCCGAGGGCTCGACTGCTTTGTGTTATCCGCTGACTACCCCCGTGACCAAGAAAAATTGGGGTGGTCCCTCCATCCTGGATTGTAGGTGTTTGAATAAGGATTGTGCGTCTGTTTCTCATCATGTTGAGGGCATTAGCACGCTTTCAAGACCGCTCGGTTTGTAGGACTATCATCGTCAATGAGGTCAACTTGCTAGAAATGTCTTCGATCATGCATTTGACCTCTTTGATTTCTGAGCTAGGTTCACTGCTGCAAATCTCATAAATCCCCCTCTTCTTTGGTTCAGTTCTAGAGGAGCGACTCCGCTGTTGTGAATTGTCAGCTTGCTTTTGAAAGAAGCTCCAGATCTCTGTAGCATTCTTAAACATAAGCTCTCCCCCGCTTGTGGCCATCAACCATTCTTGAATATGCGATAGCAAGCCCTCCAAAAAGTATTGGCATAAATGCCATTTTTCATACCCATGATGTGGACATTTCATAAGAAGCCCGTTAAATCTCTCCTAAGTTTCATAGAATGGTTCTTCGTCTCTTTGCACGAACTCTGAAATTTCCCTACGAATAGCATTAGTTTTGTGAACAGGAAAGTATTTATTCAAAAATTTAGCAACCATTTGTTCCCAAAAAGTAATACTATTAGCAGGTAACGTATTAAACTATGATCTAGATCTATCTTTCAGAGAAAAGGGAAATAGACGAAGTTTAACATTATCAGGAGAAACATTCTCATATTTAAATGTCTCACACACTGACATAAAAATCGGTCAAATGATTATAAGGTTCTTCACTATCTAAACCATAGAAAGATGGGAGACGATTACACACACTCGGTTTAAGCTCAAAATTCTAATTTGTGACTTTGAGGGTATTGTATGCATGAGGTGCTCAAATTAGCTAATGGACTAAAATAGTCCACGAAAGGTCTCTCCTCAATTTCATCCCCCATAGCTACTATTGCTTGGTTCCTTCAATTTTATCTAGATTAGTGGCTCGTTTTTGTTGGTGAAAAGTCCTTTCAATTTCACTATCTAGATGTTCTAACTTAAGTTCTAGAGATCTCACGAGCAAGCATGCACAATGAAGATTTTGATTTTGAATTTTTTAAAATAGAAACGAAAATAAAATAAATAAAATAAATAAAATAAAATCTTAAATTATAACTAGTCAAGAATAAAATTAACTAAGATTAGATTAACCTTCAGACGCAGTCCCCGGCAACGACGCCAAAAACTTGATGTCAAATTTTAATTAACTCGCAAGTGTACAAATCTACTGGAATATAGATAGGTAAAAACGAGGTCGATCCCTGAGTAGAGGCTATGAGGAAGGTGTAATTTAATCCAAACTAACTGTTATTCTAGGCTAGTTGAATTGAAGAGTTTTATTGTTGAAATTGTTTAACTAAAAGACTAAAGAAATATGATAAAAAGATGAATTGATGATTCAAGTTGTGTAAAACACCAAGGTTTCAAAATCCACCATTGTTTAACTTAGCAATCATCCAATTATTGATTAATTCCCAAAATACACACGACAACATGAAATCAATCTATTGTCGACCCTAAAGATTTATCAATTAAGTCCAGAAGAAGAAGATCTAATATAGGCTCTCCTTGTGCTTCAAACATAAATTACTTAAGCGTTTTTCGTATCACGTTCAATTGAAAGAAGACAAAGAATCAAAGAATCTCCAAGTATTCTATATATCCCAATTCGAATAAAAGATGACGAAAAATCAAAAGAAATTAATAAGACATATTTAAGCACCAAGCATGGGTTAATTAAATCAATATCTAACTATCAAAAATACATGATATTTAAGATGAAAGAAAATATATTTAATTAACCTAATCAAGAACGAACCATGAACGTTAAAGCTCTAAAAGGAATTAAACGAATAACGGAATAATCACTTAATTAAAACAAGGTTTCATCGTCTACCTTGGCTAAAAAAACTTAGAAAAACATAATTAAACTAAAAAGAAAAGAATTAATAAAACCCAGCATGGATCTTAGGAGAAGAAATTTTCGAAGAAGTCTTGATGGTCGAGGAGGTCTTCTTCTCTTGTTCTCTTCCGTCTTCTCTTGATTTGCTCCCCAAAAATCCAACCCTTTGTTATGAGACTATATCTCATCTTTATACTACTCTAATTGTGCCCTAGAATATCCCAAAAGATTACAAAATTCGTGGGCCAAAAGTTACCTAAAGAAATTTGACCAAAAAAAGGAAATAAAAATCGCAGCACAAAAATTGCACTAGGCGATCGCCCAGTGCTTTCCCGGGCGATCGCCCATGTGGGCATGTTTGGTCTCTGCTTCTTGCCTCGGTTGCTAGGCGCCGCCCTGACTTGGTTCTTTTTTGCACTTGGTCCTTCAACTTTAGGTCTTGATCATTTCAGTCCTCCATCTTTTCATAACATCACATTTGGTCCTTCAACTTTACATAATCTCTAGTTTGGTCTCTCAACTTTGCATAATCTCCAGTTTGGTCCTCAACTTTGGGTTGAGTGCAATTGAGTCCCCGAACTTATGAGACATCTTCTAATTTATTGCTCTTTTCGCCCAATCTTCTCCAATTGTTTACAAACGCGTCCAAAACTGAAATAGAACCATAATAAACTACATTAAATAGAAAAACAACTATATGACGGCATAAATGATTAATTCAAAGGCCAAAATAAGTACATAAAACGCACTTATCAATGTCCTGCAAAGAAAAACATCTCGAAGAGCTAGATATCCTTCACAAAACTTCAAAGGTTTTACCTTCCGTCAAGCACGCATGTACGCTGCTCTTTACTTGTAAGTGGCCATCTTTATAAATGCTTTTTCTCTTTCTCCTTTTAGTAGATCAAGCTCAGCCCGATGAATCTCATAGTTTGTGTGTTGTAATGTCAATCTTGGTGTAGCTCGACCACCACCTCGAAAGAACTATAGTCTCGAGCCCAAAACACAATTTATAAGAAGTCTCGCCCAATGATTCTCCGTGGGTCGACGATAAGCCCATAACACATTTGGAATTTCTTCTTCCCATGCTCCCTTGCATCCCTCCAATCTTGTTCGTAAATCACACAGAATCAATTGATTGGTAACTTCTACCTGCCCGTTGGCTCTAGGATGGGTGACCGAGATCTTATCAATGTCCTGCAGCAAAAACATCTCGAAGATCTAGATATCCTTCACAAAACTTCAAAGGTTTTACCTTCGGTCAAGCACACAATTGCTCTTTACTTGTAAGTGGCCATCTTTATAAATGCTTTTTCTTTCTCCTTTTAGTAGATCAAGCTCACCACCGATGAATCTCATAGTTTGTGTGTTGTAATGTCAATCTTGGTGTAGGCTCGACCACCTCGAAAGAACTATAGTCTCGAGCCCAAAACACAATTTATAAGAAGTCTCTCGCCCAATGATTCTCCAGGGGTCGTCACGATAAGCCCATAACACATTTGGAATTTCTTCTTCCCATGCTCCCTTGCATCCCTCCAATCTTGTTCAGTAAATCACACGTAATCAATTGATTGGTAACTTCTACCCGCCCGTTGGCTCTAGGATGGGTGACCGAGATCTTATCAATGTCCTGCAAAGAAAAACATCTCGAAGATCTAGATATCCTTCACAAAACTTCAAAGGTTTTACCTTCTGGTCGAAGTACGCAGCTGCTCTTTACTTGTAAGTGGCCATCTTTATAAATGCTTTTTCTCTTTCTCCTTTTAGTAGATCAAGCTTAGCCCGATGAATCTCATAGTTTGTGTGTTGTAATGTCAATCTTGGTGTAGGCTCGACCACCTCTGAAAGAACTATAGTCTCGAGCCCGAAACACAATTTATAAGAAGTCTCGCCCAATGATTCTCCAGGGGTCGTACGATAAGCCCATAACACATTTGGAATTTCTTCTTCCCATGCTCCTTTGCATCCCTCCAATCTTGTTCGTAAATCACACAAAATCAATTGATTGGTAACTTCTACCGCCTGCTGGCTCTAGGATGGGTGATGAGATCTTTCTTATGTCAATCTTATAGTCGGCACAAAATTCTTCAAATTCTCGGTTGTAAACTGCTTTCCATTGTTAGATACAATTACCCTTGGTATGCCAAAGCGATAAATTATATTCTTCCATATAAAATTTTGAATTTTTCTGGTAGTTATCGTGGAGAGTGCTTCTGCTTCTACCCACATCGTAAAATAATCAATAGCCACAACTAAAAACTTTCGCTGCTGGCTGGCCATGGAAAAAGGTCCGAGAAGGTCAATCCCCCATTGGTAAAATGGGCATATTCTAAATATCGCCGCTTGATTTTTCGCTGGGATGTGTATGAGGTTAGAATGTCGTGGCAAGCATCACATTTTTGTACCAACTCCTTAGCGTCAACTTTCATACTTGGCCAATAATATCCCTGTCTGATGGCCTTAAATGCTAACATGTTTGCCCCTTGATGATTTCCACACATGCCTGAGTGTTTTTCTGTGAGTATGATATAACCATTATTAGCGTCAATACATTTGAGGTAGGGCATTGTAATCCTCTTTTGAAAAGATGGTTGTCGATCATCACAAATCAAGCAGTCCCCATTTTCAGTCATCTTGCTTCAATGGCATCATTCAATGAATCACTTCTTTTAAATAAAGTTTCAACGAATCCATCTATGTAGAATTCTAGTCTACTTCACACACCTTGATGGTAGACACAAAGCTTGGTCGTAATAAAGTCTGAATCGATACATCGCTCATATAATTTTTTGTATAAGCCAGGCCTGAAAATGAGTCGGCTTTCATACTAGCCCTCCAATTGACTTTTTTAATTTCGAATTTCTTGAACTTTTGTTGTAGATCTCTTATTTTCATCAAATACGCGGCCATATGGCTATCTTTTGCTTCGAACTCCGAGTGTACTTGTCCTACCACTAGCTGTGAATCACTGTTCACTTGAATCAACTGTGCTCCCATTTTTAAGGCTAGCTGAAGGCCAGTTATGACTACCTCATATTCTGTGTCATTATTAGTAGCATCAAACTCAAATTTTAAGGAATATCGCATTTCTTCGCAAGTTGGTCCTGTCAATACAATTTTCGCTCCCGAACCTTCTTTATTAGAAAATCCATCGACAAACAAGATCTACAAGTCTTTTCCTATGCCATTTCTGGGTGACAATTTTGCAATGAAGTCAGCCAACACCTGTGCCTTTATTGCTTATCGCGGTTTAAATTCCAAATCATACTCCTCAAGTTTAACTGTCCACTTCATTAATCTACCTGATGTCTCTGGCCGATGGAGAATTTGTTCAATGGCTGACTCGTCAAGACTTCTATCGAGTGTGCATGGAAGTATGGTCTTAACTTTCGAGCGGCTATTATGAGGGCCAAGACTAACCTTTCTGCCAAATTCTATCAAGTTTTAGCATCCTTTAGAATGTGGCTGACATAATACATCTGGTCATTCAATTTTTCGATTGAGTCTTATAAGTACCGCACTAATTGCATTAGGAGATTCTGCCAGATATAATTTTAAAGTTTCTTCGATGATCATATAATTGAGGATTACGGATGTTGCAAAGTAACGATTTCAATTCAGATAGGGACTTCTCACATTTGGGACTCCACTTAAAATCATTATTCTTCTGGATGGCCATAAAGAACGGTCGACATCTGTCACCTGCATGTGACATAAATCGATTCAAAGCAGCTATCTGACCTGTGAGTCTCTGTACTTCGTTTTTATTCGTCGGACTTGTCATATTCATTATTGCTTGCATCTTATCAGGATTGGCCTCTATTCCTCTCTGTGAGACCATAAACCCCAAGAATTTTCCACCGGCTGTTCCAAAAGTGCATTTTTCTAGATTAAATTTTAATCAGTTATGTCTGGCTCTTTGGAATACTTCTTTTAAATCTTTTCACATGATCTTCTTCATGGTCGCTATGTACAATCATGTCGTCTACATACGCCTCGATCGTCTGGCCAACCAAATTCCCAAATTTTTTTGACCATACGTTGGTATGTTGCACCGGCATTTTTGAGACCGAAAGGTATCGCCGTGTAGCAAAATGTTCCAAAATCAGTTACAAAAGCCATTTTTGGGTGTCTTCAAGGCACCATGGATATTTGATGGTAACCGAAAAAGGCGTCCAAGAAGCTGAATCTCTTCTTCCCGACTATGTCGTCAATTAAAGCATCAATCTTAGGTAGTGGGAAACAATCTTTTGGGCATGCTTTGTTAAAATATGTGAAATCAACACACATCCTCCACTTCCCATTAGCCTTTTTTACCAAAACGACATTCGATAACCATTCGGGATATTTAACTTCCCTTATGAACCCCGCTTTCAACAATTTTTCTAGTTCTTCTTTTTGGCTTTTTGTCGGTCGAGAGCAAACTGTCTTTTCTCTGCTTTATCGGTCGGCTTCTCTTCATAATACCAAGGTGATGCTGGATAACTACTGGATTAATGCCTTGTAAATCAGTAGCATTCTAAGCAAATACATCAATATTTTCTCGGAGCATACTAATGAGTTGTTCTTTTTCCTCTTTTTGTAAGGATTTTCTGATCAATACCACTTTCTCTTTTGCCAACTCGACAGACTCTATTTCTTCGGTGGTTTCGAAACGGTTTGCCTGATAGTTATCATTTGTCTCTATGTTTAAAACCTCCGAATCAAGATTAGCTCTGACGCTATCTACATAACATCTTCGAGAAACTAACTGATCTCACTGAACAACTCCAGTACCTTGTCTGGTCGAGAATTTCATTGCTTGATGTTGTGTAGATACAATGGCACCCACTGCATTTATAATCGGTCGCCCACAAATGGAATTATAAGCCATTGACGTTTGCACCACTAAGAATGGAGTTATCAATGTTACACACGTAGGATGCTTTCCTAACATGATTGGCAAATCCACTATTCCTTCGGGTATTATCGTAGCCCCTCCAAAACCTTGTAATGGAGTGTTTACAGGTTTCAACCACTCAGTCGATATTTTCAGTGCTTTGAAAGCTTCATAGCTTAATACATTTGCGGTGCTTCTGTATCGATTAATACTCTTTTAACATCAAAATCGCTATATCTCTCTGTGATCACTAGAGCATCATCGTGAGAGAATGACACCCCAAGAGATCTTTATCGTCAAAAGTGATAGGTTGGCCGAACCTACTTGAAATTCCGATTGAATTAACTTGCAGAGATCGAGCACAACCTTTTCTAACGTTTCTCGAATCTCCTCGGTGGCGCGATCCTCCAACTATGACATGTATCACACCGTTAGTCGCTTTTCTCCGACATCTTTGACTTCTTCCGACTTTTGTTTTCTCTATTTTAAACAAAGTTCTTTAATAAGCCTTTAAATATCAACCTATCAACTTCACTTCGGAGTGTACGGCATTGATCAAGAGTGTGACCGTGATCTTTGTGAAACTCACAGATATGAGTGCGATCACGGATTTTGGGGTCGATCTCAACCCTCTCGCCATTGTACTTTTCTCAAATTATTTATCTTCGCAATATAATAGACAATGGAGGCGTTAATTCTATTTGAGATATAACATTCACTTTCCCCACTTTCGACTAGTACCGATGATCAAACGAAGGTTTATTGTTTTGTTTAGTCACTGTCGAATCTTCATATTTTCTCTTTCGACTATTTCTCTCTTGCTCATCTCAATTATACAGCGTAGCATTCATCACTTCCTCTTGGTCTATGTATTCTCCACCTCTTCTAAGCAATTATGTCATGGACTCAGGGGTTTTTTTTAGAGAGACTAGCCTTAAAAACTTGATTTTTGAGTCCGTTAAGCAACGCTATTATGACAGAGGACATCTGTAGGTATTTAATACCTAAAGTTCTATTGAATTGCGATATATACTCCCGTAATGATTCTCTTCTTTCTTGAGTAACCAACATCAATCCCATCGCTATTTTCTTCTTTCGAGCACTGCTTGAAAAGCATATTGCAAATTTGTTCGCAAAACCTGCGAACGACGAGATTGAATGAAGAGGTAAAGTATCAAACCATTCTCTAGCATCTTTCCTCAAAGTCATGGGAAAGGCTCTACATGTTATAGCATTTGGCCAGCCATGTAGTCTCACTCGATCTTGAAAAGTACAGATATGATCAATCGGATCAGTAGTGCCGTCAAACTCATTGGTCGGCTCTTTGAATTTTGACGGCAAAGGCACACTCATTAGTTCTTCCGTAAATGGATCTTCCTTAATGGATATCGATGTACCTCTGTTCTTCAACTGAGCGATTGCTTCATTTATTTTCTGGCTCAGTAAATTATCCAAGTTTGCTGGTATTGCCTGGTTGTTGGAAGAAGTTGTCTCCGGGAGATGTACGGCTTCAGTTGGTTGATTTTCGACTGCCGGTGGTGGTACAACTGGTCTCTGTAACATCGCCATGATCCCTGACATTTGATCTTGTAGAGTGGTGAATTGTTGTAATGTGACAAATTGTTCACCGAATTTCTAGTTTCAAGATCTTGTTGAGAAGCCATTGGTTGATCGATCCTTGGTCTCCCTCTATTTACGCGAGACATGGCTTCTTGTACTTATTTATGAATTTCCCATGACGCGCCAGTTTGATATGAGAACGGATTGTAGTTTCGATCTCTTTTCAATGTTGATAATGAGTTGAGTATCCAAAAATATATAGAGAGTATCTTTAAGAAAAAGAAGAAAAGGAACCACCCACTCTTCTCGAAAAGAAGGGTCTATTTATAGAATTCTACATAGTATGTCGACATGGCATAAGATATTTTTAGCTAGTGATCGATCGACTAAATGAGCAAAAATAAACCGATTGACTCAAGATATTATTTCATCTCTCGTGCTCGACCTTCAAGTTTGATGACCCTATCGGTCGGTCGATAATCTGTTCTAGCATCGACAAGAATCTATTGCAGATCAATCTATGTGGCAATTATGTGGTATTAATTGATATGCAATTTGAATGGGACCTAAGACTCTACATTTAAAATGTCATATAAATTAATGCTACATTAATTGTCAAATAGATCGACTACTGATAGTCGATCAATATGAATAACATTATTCTTAAATGATAGATGTAATAAAATGAATTTCAAAGAATAATACTATTTATCATAACGGGTGATTATCATCGGTTTATATGCTAGTCCAATGAAATGAAGAGTAATACTATTGATTATAATCACCAGTCTACGTGGCATTAAATAATAAGTATAATAATCTCGTTGATTGAAATTTTGATAAAATAAATAATAACGACGAGCTTTTAGAAGATTTTGAATGATGGCCACCTCGAAATACAAAGAATTTTGTAAAGAGAGAAAAAGGTTTTATAAATATAGCTAGATCTTTATTCACAGTACACGAAGTGACCTTTATGGACTCAAATCACGCATTAAGAACGAAATAAAGAAATAAAGAAATAAAGAAAAAAATTATTACACCAAATTTCCTTCTTTTATTTAAATAAAAAATCTAAATTCTATCAAAATTTCTTCTCATACTAAAAAGTGTTTGGATTATCTAACGAAACCAAGTAAGAACCAAATTTCTTATTTTCTTGCCAAGAATCTAATGATATAATTAGTGCATTATTTATATTTTGACAATTTAAACATGTATCTTTAAATGAAGGGGAGACATACATTTATAGGGGGAGAGCCATAGTTTGTTAAGGACAACGATCAATTAGTTACATGATTGAATTCTCTTTCATTGTGGAGATAAGATTAATTTTAGATTTATTATGATTTTCAAGATTTCGCCCTCATCGTCGTCAATTTCTAGAATTGTGTTGCTAATTTTAAAGATTGACATAGAGTTTTCTTGTCGATCTTTTCTCAAATTATCTCTCCAACCCAGAGTGAGATTTTGCCTAAGAGGATGGGTGTTGGGGACTTCGTGAGGTGTGCGAAAACTCTCGACGATTAGTCTGTGACTCACTATAATTGCGAAAGCCATCCACGAGGTTCGCTAAATAGAACATAGTTGAGGTTATGCAAGGATCTCTAGTGCACCGGGCTTGAAATTGCTACGTGTAACTTGAAGGCAATGTCAAAATAATCTTTGTTGTGACATGTGCTGATGTGGCATTTTAATCAAATCTAAGTGGTTAAAAGTATTGATTTTGAATTTGGTGGGCCCCATCTAGACGACAATCTAGCACTATTCTTCTTTTGTATGACTGTAAAGATAATATATAAAATTAGTATAAAACAATATTTGTATCTTCCCTTTATTAACACCATATCTTTCATTTATTGACACAAGATCACGGTCCAATATAAATTATTATTGGGAAATTGGCACAAATAGCCTCTCACCTTTGTCCTAAGTGGAGAAATCATCTCTAATGTTTGTTTTTGGCACAAATGACTCCTAACCTACGTGTTTTGGTACACAATTGGTCCTTATTTGGTAAAAAAGACAAATATACCCTTAGTTTTAATTAGAAAAAATTGTAATTGGATTTCTAATCTTTGCAAAAGGTGCAAATGGGTCGGATAATTTTATTTTTTATTAAAAATTAAAGAAAACTAACGAATTTTTTTTTGAATTAACATTTTATTGACAAAATTGATAACGCCATTATGTGTTCTTTATTTTTGAACGATAAATTAAAGGGTGATTTGCACTTTTTTTCTCCAATCTTTTAAATCAGTAATAAATCTACCCCAACCATTTTTTAGCACCAGACATCCTCAATCTTTGAATTAATTGCAAATCAGGTCCCCAATCACAGCTTCCATTAAAATATGCCGTTATCTCACTAGTGTAGACCTCACACGTTTTATCCATCAACCAATGCATCCGAGAACTTAAGGGCAAATTGGTCCATTCACAAAAAATCTTCTCTCTCACACACACACACACACACACACACATTCTTAGCTTGTGTGGACTTTAATTCATCCTAAATTTGCTCCTGTGTTCTTCTTCTACTCTCAAATATGGAATGGAGTGTATGTAGGTGTAGAAATCGCGTGGATCTGAAAACATCATAGACGGATGCAAACTCATGTAGAAGATTTTTTGTCTGTGAGGAATAGTGCTTCATACCTTGAATTTCTCATGATTTAAGCACTTGAAATCTTAAATTTTTTTGTGTAGAAAAATCATTGTGATTGATTTGTGTGGTATGACTCTCATATTTGTGATCGGGCAAAGCAAGTGATACCTGTGTTATTGAGATTGAAGTTTTACCTTGATTGAGATGGTTCAAAGCACTTCGATGGTCAAGTTCCTTGGTTGCTCTAATAACCTGAAAAGGAGGCGGGGAACTCTCTCCTGATTTATCCTCCGGCGTGAAAGTTAGATATTGAAGGGGAAAGAATGACTAGAATGAAGTGAAAAACGTGTGGAGCAATTATAAGGTTTTTTTTGTGTTTTTTTTACCTGGCTCACCTTCTGAGATATTTATAGGTGGGCAATTTTTATCTCACGTTCCAGGTGGTTTTCTCCAAACTGCTCAGCAGATGTTGCCCACGTACTGATAGTTATCGTCACGTGGCAACGGTTTCAACAGTGCGCCAGTTGATTTCGGGACGTGGGGCGATTAGTTTATCCTTTAAATAACCGCTATGTAACATTTTATGGGTTGGTCGATCGATCGCCATTCACGATCTTGGTCCATCGCCGATGCAATAGTCAGTCGATCGACTATTCATCACAACGATCGGTCAATTACCGGATGCCCTGGGCGATCAACTAACTACCACTCACATAGAGCGCCTACTAAGTCTAGCACAATTTGAGTCTAGTCCATTTCTAGTATAGCATCGAGATGAAACAAAGATAAATTAGTTAGAATCACATGTTAAAAGACTGGAAGCAGAGATGAAGAAGCTAGAAACACATATCAAGTGCTTGGAAGGAGAAAAGATAAAACAAGAAGCAATAACAAATTGTAAGGTGTTGGTTGAAGAAAGAAAATCCCAAATGAGTTATTCTTGAATTTACGTAGTTGTAATTGAGATCATTCTAGCTTGGATTTCATGGTAGAGATGTGGCCAAATTTGTAAACCCATTGTAATTATTGTGTTTAGTGGAATGTTTTCAAGATTGTTGGTTTATTATGTTGGTTTTTGTAAATCAAGTTATTTCGTCAATATCTTTCTTTAACATCCAATCCAAACATGTATGGTACGTGGTATGCTACTACTAGTGAACGTTGATGACATATTTTGCAACAACATTTTAAATGTTGAGGACGTCAATTGCAAAAATTCTTCAATATTGGGGATGAAGAATGCAACTATTCGTAAATGTTGGGACGTATTATGCAACAATATGTAAAGGTTGGGGATCTGATTTTCCTAACGTTTGTTTCACGAATTATGTGTATATACACTTCTTCTCACTACATCTCCTTGGTCAAACCAACAATTCCAATCAAATTTTGATTGAACTCTTTCAAACAAATGGAAGCAATGAAGACATTCATCACATTCATTCAAAACATGACAATATCATTACAATCATTCATTACATTCAAAACATTTTTACATTCAAAAACATTTTTACTAGATTTGCAAAGCAACTTCACACCATCCCAAGACTCCAAAATCTCAAAACAATCACCACTGATCATCATCCCAGTAAAAAGAACAACCCCGTACCATCTCCAACCCTATTTCTTTGCTCCAATGGCCTACTGATGATGTCATCAAAAGCCAGAAAAAGCGAGAGGTGGGACTCTTTAAAAAAGAGCCTCTTTTGTTGGGAGAGTAATAAAACTTGATTCTTGGCTTCTGGGGCGTCGAATTGAACCCTTCCATGACCTCTGGACTTTCAGTTATTGTATTCTTCTCGTGGCTATGGCGATTAAAAGATTGAAAGAGAGAGAGAGAGAGAGAGAGAGAGAGAGAGAGAGAGGAGAATAGAGAAGGGTTTAGAGATTTTGAAAAAACATAGAAGTAAATTTGTAAGGAATTAATATCTCTATAAGCTATGAATGTGTGTGTGTTAAAGTGTTAAAGTCGACGCATTGGTTGATGGATAAAACGCGTAGGATACATGCTAGTGGCATAACAATGATTTAAATGAGCTGTAATTGTGGACCGATTTGCAATTACTTCAAAGGTTGGGGATGCCTGGTGCTAAAAAAAAGTTTATGGGTAGATTTGTTACAGATTTGAAAGATTTGGTATCAAAAGTGCAAATTACCCTAAATTAAAATATAAAGAATACAATTGAAGCTCTAATAATTGTAGTTAATAAACGAATAACTCAATTAAATAAAAATAATTAAGTATCAAATTGTGGCAAAATTGTTTTTTATGTTGTAACAATAAAATAACAATTTAAAATTTAAATAATATAATTACTTAATAATAATAAAATACTTTTATTTAATATATTTATTAATAATTATAAGCTTAAATTTTAGTTATTTTATAATAGTTCATAAAATATACCAAACAATTTAGTATATTATCAATTTGATCAATAAAGTTTAATTCAAAAAAAAAAAAAAACTCGTTAGTTTTTTTTTTTTTTTTTTTATAAAAATAAAATTATCGAACCCATTTGCACCTTTTGCAAATATTAGATATCTAATTACAATTCTTTTTCATCAAATAAGGACTAATTGAGCACCAAAATACATAGGTTAGGGGTCTTACGTGCCAAAATAAAATGTTAGGGATGATTTCTATACTGAGGACAAATGTGAGGGACCATTCGCACCAATTTCCTACCATTATTTGACAGAAATCTTTGACCTAAAAAAATATAAAAGACCAAACACTATTTTAAGTTCATAATATAACGGGGACATTACATGCCATCATCAATGTGTTTAAGCATATAAGACATAGTGTCGACTAATTTAATTTGTTGGGAAAATATGTACGGTGATATCTTTTTTAATAATTATTAATTGATTGGTTTTCTTAATTTTATAGATTTTTAGGGTCGAATTTTCATGTTTTATTTGAGGGTGATGTAATCATATTTAAATGGATGAAGTAATTGGAAGTCTGTGTAGTTCGTATGTTCAAACGTAACAATGATCAATACTAGACTCTATTAAAACCCAAATTTTGTTACTCGTTTGTTTGAACGTATTAATGAACGAAATTGAACCTAGAAAACTCCAGAATCTGATAAATCTGAATTTTTTTATAATTTTATCTTGTACGCTTGACATTCATATGTGATATATTCATAAGGAAAGACATTGATCATGTTATGATTTCTTGTTTAATTCTCTTAGATTTTTGGGATTTTGAAAGGAATTGAAAATTTAAGAGTCAAGTTTAATTGGACTTACCTTATTGACTTCTCAAATATCTCCAAGATATTATTAGAAAAATAAAGTGAAAATTTCACTATTCACCATTAAATATAAAATAATTTAAAAAATACTATCTAACTTTTTTTATTATAAAAATAATATTTTTTATTTTTGTAACACTTGTTGTTACATTTGTTATGTTTGTTAATAACAAATGTAACACATTTATTGTAACCAAAATAACAAATGTAACAAATATAACAAAAAGTGTTATAAAAGTTTAAGGGGTTTTGAGTTAAAAGGACTTGTCAAACAATAAGTTTAGTAAAATAAGTCTACTTCCACAATGTTTTGGTAAATAGCCTCCCCCATTAAATAAAGTATAAAAAATATTACACAATATCCAAAATACCCCCAAGTGCTTAAAACAAAAAATACCCTAATTTTTTCATTTCATCTTTCATTCTCCTCTTTCTCTCTCTAGGAAAATTATTGCAGCCATGTCTCTCTCTCATCACCATCTTCATTGCACTTGTTCTACCTAAAACCCAAAAAATCTTTATGTTTGTCCTCTTTCTTTGTCCATTGTAATTTTGAGTGGTGTGTAAACTTGTTAAATTATCTACATTTTAGATTTGTAGTTAGAGAAGATAAAATATATATACTAATATCAATTGCTGCAATTTTTGGCTCAATTGCTCGCTTAAGATTGTTCTTTGTTATATGCATTTGAATAAGAATCTGCCATAACGTCATATATGCCGTTATCTGTGATCTATAACGGCATCCATGCCGTTATCTTATTTTTCCACTGTCATCATGTATATAACCTTGGACCTTTACAATATTGTTGCTGGTATATGCATTTGCCTAAGAATCTGCCATAACGTCATATATGCCGTTATCTATGATCTATAACGGCATCCATGCCGTTATCTTATTTTTCCACTGTCACCATGTATATAACCTTGGACCTTTACAACATTGTTTCTGATATATGCATTTGCCTAAGAATTTGCCATAACGTCATATATGCCGTTATCTGTGATCTATAACGGCATCCATGCCGTTATCTTATTTTTCCACTATCAGCATGTATATAACATTGGGCCTTTACAGCATTGTTGCTGATATATGCATTTGCCTAAGAATTTGCCATAACGCCATATATGACGTTATCTATGATTTATAACGGCACCCATACAGTTATCTTATTTTTCCACTTTCAGTGTGTTTATAACCTTTAATGTGATAACTTTCATTAAATATATGTTTGTTTTAGTGAGTTAATATGTGAGGGCATTTAAAATTTAAAATAAAGACAAGTATGTCGTTATTCACAATGTATAACGGAACCAGTGGCATTATCTAATTACTGACTATCACCATCTACCTAGCATTGGGTTTGATATTTGACTTTGAATATATAGACTAGTTAAGTGCTATTGGACGTAGGTTAGTAGTTAGCACTCATCTATAACGGCAACAATGCCGTTATGGGTACACTAAAACGACATACTTGCCGTTATGGTCCTAAAAGTTCTTATCTATTGTTCACTTCGACATTGAACATCTTATTTTTGATAAAATCACTGTAACAAGTTAGTGTATTAGTTTCGAAGTCATTAGAACAATTTAAAATATAACGGCAAGAATGCCGCGTTATGGGTACACTAAAGCGGCACGCTTGCCGTTATGGTCCTACAATACTAATTTCTCGCTTAATTCGGCCATAAAGATGTTATTTTTTAACAAATAAGCTAATATGTGTCATATTTGTTATAATGACCTTAATGATACTTAATTTAGTTGATTTGTTAGCAAAGAACTTTAGTATGTGAAAAGAATTCATGCATATTGTGTTCATAATGGAGAAGATGTCATAGAATAGTTTTAGAGGTAGAGAGATTGCTTATGAATCAGTATAATAACTATTCTAACATTGAATAAGCATATAAAACGCTTGAAAAATATTTGCGAAAGAGATTTGAAGCATAACGTGACATGTGTCGTTATTTACGGATCACTAGAAGAAAGCACGCTTGCCGTTATAGAAACTACTTAAGTATTTCGTATTCGGAACTCTCAAACATCATATTTATGTTCAAATGTACCTAAATTTACTACTTTAAGAAGTTAGAACCTGTTCGAGTTCATTTATAGGCATAACGTCATGCATGTCGTTACGCTATCACTAGAACGGCATGTCTGCCGTTATGAAAATTACTTAAATATTTCTCTATTCTAGAACTCTCAAAGATCATATTGCTGTTCAAATGTACCTAAATTTACTACTTTAAAAAGTTAGAACTGTTCGGGTTCATTTATAGCATAACGCCATGCATGTCGTTTCTTTGTATTACTAGAACGGCATGTCCGCCGTTATAAAACTACTTAAGTATTTCTCTATTCGTGACTCTCAAACATCATATTGTTGTTCAAATGTACCTAAATTTACTACTTTAAAAAGTTAGAATCTGTTCGGGTTCATTTATAAGCATAACGTCATGCATGCCGTTACGGTATCACTAGAACGACATGTCTGCCGTTATGAAAACTACTTAAGTATTTCTATATTACGGAACTCTCAAACATCATATTACTGTTGAAATGTACCAAAATTTACTATTTTAAGAAGTTAGAACTTGTTCGAGTTCATTTATAGGCATAATACTGATAAGTGCAGATTTTGCATTTATTTTAGCTACTACAATGGATATTTGTGAGTTCTTTGAAGTATTTTACTATTTATTTATAAATTTTAGAGATTAAGGTATAAAGAAGCAAAAAGATGGAGGACGTGTGCTACAATTTATGGAGGACTTATCCGAAATAAATAAAAAATTCAAGGATCAAGTCGAGTATTCCACAAAGTTTAAGGATGTAATTGTTATTAGTCGAGATCAAAACCTCAATCGTATGAAAATTTGGTATTTGCGATCGCAACATACCCATATTTTTAGCAAAAAGTTTTGAGTTATTCCATGTGATCGCGAAGACATAAAACCATGCGATCGCATGGCATTTAGTAAGTTGCGATCGCATGGGCCAAATACCATGCGATTGCAACATATCTATTTTTGAGCGTAAAAGTTTTGGGTTATTCCATGCGATCGCATGGCACAAATTTTTGGCGCTCCGCATTTTTTGTTCCGCATTTCAGCATTTTAGAACTTGTTCTGGTTCATTTATAGGCATAACGTCATGCATACCGTTACAATATCACTAAAACGGCATGCGTGCCGTTATGAAAACTACTTATGTATTTCTCTATTCCGGGCCTCCCAAACATCATATTGCTGTTCAAATGTAGCGAAATTTACTACTTTAAGAAGTTAGAACCTATTCGGGTTCATTTATAGGCATAACTCCATGCATGCCATTACGGTATCACGAGAACGGCATGTCTGCCGTTATGAAAACTACTTAAGTATTTCTCTATTTCGGGCCTCCCAAAAATCATATTGTTGTTCAAATATAATGAAATTTACTACTTTAAGACAATAAAAACCTGTTCGGGTTCATTTCGGGTTCATTTATAGGCATAATGGCCATGCATGCCGTTACGATATTACTAAAACTGCATGACTACCGTTATGAAAATTACTTAAGTATTAGTGGTCAACAAATAGTAAGTTGTAAATCTTACAAAACGAGCTTAAATTATAATATAAGTTTTAACCAAAACTCGACTTAATTTAGAGAATTTGTTTTCTTTCCCAAGAATTTCATAAGACAATTAAGGTAGTCCAAGCCTTCAACATTAACAATAGATTATAAAAAACAAAGAGTCCAAATTTTCTACCATTGATTAAAGAACTACAAAAGATGAAAGCTATTCCAATAAGCAACAAAATGGAATGAAAATTAACCTAAATTATGACAATAAACCATAACATCAAATTGAGCAATCTATCAATCTCTATGACGATTCAATTTTGGGCTTTTTTGCAGAGAGAATCATATGCATAGGTGTCGATGAAGGCATGAACTTTCTTGGCCGTCTCGATTTCTTTGGGAGGGCGAAAAATATTGGACTTTTTCCTTGGCATTTAAGCTGGCTGGATAGTTGGATGACATGTTTGCCTTTTTGTTCGGTAGAGCCAAGAACGCAAACAAACCAAAGAGAGGCCACCGACTAAAAAGAGGCGGTGCGTAAAAGAGAGAGAGAATCCATGGATGGAGAGAAAGATCTGGACCCGTGGACGAGGTCTAGATATGTTTCCAACTTCACATGCCCACTCAACCAGAAAGAATTAGCCTCCCCACCCACGCACTCCCCTTCCCTTCCCTTTCCCCTCGCAAAATGTCGGGAACCCCCTCCCATGCCCAAGAAAAACAACCCACCCCCCCCCACCCCACCCCCCCCCCCCCCCCACCCTAACTTTTGACATTCCCCTCTCCTATTTAATTTACACCCCAACCCCATTTAATTTACACCTCCCCCACCCCAAACAATCAATTTCATTTCTTCATTTTCCCACTTATTTATACACCACTCAACGTAACATTTTTTTTTTTTTTATCGTAATACACATTTTTCCTCTTCATTAGAATACATATTTTTCTTGAAATTTGGCCAAAGATAATCGCTTTATTTACTTTTACCCAAATTTAGCCAACAACAAACGTTTTCAATCACTTTTGTTCTCTAAATTTATTTTACCAAATTTGTCTTCTATTTATTTTTTTTTCATATTTTTCAAATGTTAGTAATAAATTATTAATTTATTTTTATTTTGGTTTATTTGTATGCATTTATTTTTGTAATTTGCGAGTTAGTTGTAGCATTGTTAACAATTTTTTATGTTTTTAACAATTTGCACGTTATTTTATTAACATATGATGCACGCTTTAACTCTCGTCGTTAATTTATTATTTCTATTGTAATATTACTTTCTTCTTTATATATGTAAATTATCAATTGGAGCAAATTTATTATGCACACTTTATTTATTTTTATTTTTAAGTAAAATTTAATTTGTTACTCAAATATAAACTAATTAATTAGTCTCGATGTAATCTTAATAATAAAATTAACGTTAACTATATTATTTATTATATGATATAAATAATATATAACTTATATATTATATTTTTAAAAACAAATACAATTAATATAATAATAAAAATTTATTTTAATTTAATAAATTTAATTATATTAATAATAATGGATATAAATTTGGTGGTAAATAAATAGATTGGGATTGAAGAGAGTGGGAGTGGGAGTGGGAGTGGGGTGGGGGGGGGGGGGTGGGGGTTAGAGTATAAATCAATGAGGAGAGGGATTAAAGTATAAATAAATGAGTGGAGGGTGGGGACATTTGTAATTTGTTTGGGTTTTTGCAGTTTGGGGTGGCGGGGCGCCTCACGCAAAAGCAGTTTGGGGGTGGGGGGTGGGCGCTCTCACAGACGGAAATGTCCAGATCTTTTCTCCATGGATGGAAGAAGAGAGATGAAAAAAGTGTGCAAAGTGGAGAGAGAAAGGTGAGTACATATATTTAGAATAAAGTGAGGAGATTTATGTCATTTACCTATTATTCAATTTTTAACATTAATTTTATTTGTTTATTTCTGGTCAAATGCCATTTGACAAAATGTTTTGTGTGCAAAGGTCATTTAATGGTATTCTCCATTTAAAATAGTATTTTTATAATTAAAAAAAAAAAGTATGATAGTATTTTAAGAAATATTTTATTTTTGGTGGTTATTGGTGAAAAGACCCCAAAAATAAATGTGGATATTGTTGTAAAATATGAAAAATAATATTGATTACCCTATTTAAATATTTCTTATCTATTCTACGAGTGTTTGAAACTCTGTATATATGGGTTTATCATTATAATGAAATACATAATTTTTTTTCTCTATTCTCTTCTATTATTCTCTCTAACTAATACTACGTTATCATCTCGAAGAAGCTCATCCAAAATAGAGAAAAAATTCGAGAGCAATAGTTATGAAATTCGCATAATCTAGACAGCCGGGACAACTTAGATCAAACATTGATATCTCAACAATCCAATGTCCTATTATTTTGAAATTTGGACAGCAAATTCAAAACTCATTAATATTCAAATTCAATGGTTAAAATCAAGATCCAATGGTTCATTATTGAGAAATAACTACATGAATAGTAGTGGATTTGATAAAGCCAATTGAATTAATAAAGTGAACTTTATTTTTGTTTTTTTTTCCTTTGTCACCATGTATATAACCTTGGACCTTTACAACATTGTTTACGATATATGCATTTGCCTAAGAATTTGCCATAACGTCATATATGCCGTTATCTGTGATCTATAACGGCATCCATGCCGTTATCTTATTTTTCCACTATCGGCATGTATATAACATTGGGCCTTTCTGACATTGTTCTTTGATATATATGCATTGCCTAAGAATTTGCCATAACGCCATATATGGCGTTATCTATGATTTATAACCGGCACCCATACGGTTATCTTATTTTCCACTTTCGGTGTGTTTATAACCTTTAATGTGATAACTTTCATTAAATATATGTTTGTTTAGTGAGTTAATATGTGAGGGCATTTAAAATTTAAAATAAAGACAAGTATGTCGTTATTCACAATGTATACTTGGAACCGGTGGCATTATCTAATTCCGACTATCACCATCTACCTAGCATTGGGTTTGATATTTGACTTTGAATATATAGACTAGTTAAGTGCTATTGGACGTAGGTTAGTAGTTAGCACTCATCTATAACGGCAACAATGCCGTTATGGGTACTACTAAAACGACATACTTGCCGTTATGGTCCTAAAAGTTCTTATCTATTGTTCACTTGACATTGAACATCTTATTTTGATAAAATCACTGTAACAAGTTAGTGTATTAGTTTGAAGTCATTAGAACAATTTAAAAATATAACAATGACAATGCCGTTATGGAGTACACTAAAGCGACACGCTTGCCGTTATGGTCCTACAATACTAATTTCTCGCTTAATTCGGCCATAAAGATGTTATTTTTAACAAATAAGCTAATATGTGTCATATTTGTTATAATGACCTTAATGATACTTAATTTAGTTGATTTGTTAGCAAAGAACTTTAGTATGTGAAAAGAATTCATGCATATTGTGTTCATAATGGAGAAGATGTCATAGAATAGTTTTAGAGGTAGAGAGATTGCTTATGAATCGGTATAATAACTATTCTAACATTGAATAAGCATATAAAGCGCTTGAAAAATATTTGCGAAGAGATTTGAAGCATAACGTGACGACATGTGCCGTTCACGGTATCACTAGAGCGGCACGCTTGCCGTTATAGAAACTACTTAAGTATTTACGTATGCGGAACTCTCAAACATCATATTTATGTTCAAATGTACCTAAATTTACTACTTTGAAGTTAGAACTGTTCGAGAGTTCATTTATAGGCATAACGTCATGCATGTCGTTCACATTATCACTAGAACGGCATGTCTTGCCGTTATGAAAATTACTTAAATATTTCTCTATTCTAGAACTCTCAAAGATCATATTGCTGTTCAAATGTACCTAAATTTACTACTTTAAAAGTTAGAACTTTGTTCGGGTTCATTTATAGGCATAACGCCATGCATGTCGAATTCTTGTATTACTAGAAACAAGCATGTTCTGCCGTTATAAAAACTACTTAAGTATTTCTCTATTTCGAGGACTCTCAAACATCATATTGTTGTTCAAATGTACCTAAATTTACTACTTTAAAAAGTTAGAATCTACATTCGGGTTCATTTATAAGCATAACGTCATGCATCTTGAATTACGGTATCACTAGAACGACATGTCTGCCGTTATGAAAACTACTTAAGTATTTCTATATTACGGAACTCTCAAACATCATATTACTTTGTTGAAATGTACCAAAATTTACTATTTTAAGAAGTTAGAACTTGTTCGAGTTCATTTATAGGCATAATCTTGCGATAAGTGTGATTTTGCATTTATTTTAGCTACTACAATGGATATTTGTGAGTTCTTTGAAGTATTTTACTATTTATTTATAAATTTTAGAGATTAAGGTATAAAGAAGCAAAAGATGGAGGACGTGTGCTACAATTTATGGAGGACTTATCCGAAATAAATAAAAATTCAAGGACCGAAGTCGAGATTCCACAAAGTTTAAGGACTGTAATTGTTATTAGTCGAGATCAAAACCTCAATCGTATGAAAATTTGGTATTTGCGATCGTAACATACCCATATTTTAGCAAAAAGTTTTGAGTTATTCCATGTGATCGCGAAGACATAAAACCATGCGATCGCATGGCAATTTAATGAAGTTGCGATCGCATGGGCCAAATACCATGCGATTGCAACATATCTATTTTTGAGCGAGAAAAGTTTTGGGTTATTCCATGCGATCGCATGGCACAAATTTTGGCGCTCCGCATTTTTGTTCGCATTTCAGCATTTTAGAACTTGTTACGGTTCATTTATAGGCATAACGTCATGCATACCGTTACAATATCACTAAAAGCGGCATGCGTGCCGTTATGAAAACTACTATGTATTTCTCTATTCGGGCCTCCCAAACATCATATTGCTGTTCAAATGTAGCGAAATTTACTACTTTAAGAAGTTAGAACCTATTCGGGTTCATTTATAGGCATAACTCCATGCATGCCATTCACGGTATCACGAGCGGCATGTACGCCGTTATGAAAACTACTTAAGTATTTCTCTATTTGGGCCTCCCAAAATCATATTGTTGTTCAAATATAATGAAATTTACTACTTTAAGACAATAAAAACCTGTTCGGGTTCATTTCGGGTTCATTTATAGGCATAATGGCCATGCATGCCGAATTCTGATATTACTAAACTGCATGACTACCGTTATGAAAATTACTTAAGTATTAGTGGTCAACAAATAGTAAGTTGTAAATCTTACAAAACGAGCTTAAATTATAATATAAAAGCAACCAAAACTCGACTTAATTTAGAGAGAATTTGTTTTCTTCCCGATAATTTCATAAGACAATTAAGGTAGTCCAAGCCTTCAACATTAACAATAGATTATAAAAAACAAAGAGTCCAAATTTTCTACCATTGATTAAAGAACTACAAAAGATGAAAGCTATTCCAATAAGCAACAAAATGGAATGAAAATTAACCTAAATTATGACAATAAACCATAACATCAAATTGAGCAATCTATCAATCTCTATGACGATTCAATTTTGGGCTTTTTGCGAGAGAATCATATGCATAGGTGTCGATGAAGGCATGAACTTTCTTGGCCGTCTCGATTTCTTTGGGAGGCGAAAAAATATTGGACTTTTTTCCTTGGCGGCCAGCTATTTGGATAAATTTGGATGAGCATGTTTGCCTTTTGTTCGGTAGAGCCAAGAGCGCAAACAAACCGAGAGAGGCCACCGAGCTAAAAGAGGCGGTGCGAGAAAGAGAGAGAGAATCCATGGATGGAGAGAAAAGATCGGACCCGTGACGAGGTCTAGATATGTTTCCAACTTCACGAGCCCACTCAACGGAAAAGAATTAGCCTCCCCACCACGCACTCCCTTCCCTTCCCCTTTCCCCTGCGCAAAATGTCGGGGACCCCCCCTCCCATACATGCCAAAAAACAAACCACCCCACCCCACCCCCACCCCACCCCACCCCCACCCTAACTTTTGACATTCCCCCTCTCCTATTTAATTTACACCCCACCCCCATTTAATTTACACCTCCCCACCCCAAACAATCAATTTCATTTCTTCATTTTCCCACTTATTTATACACCACTCAACGTAACATTTTTTTTTTTTATCGAATACACATTTTTCCTCTTCATTAGAATACATATTTTTCTTGAAATTTGGCCGACATAATCGCTTTATTTACTTTACCCAAATTTAGCCAACAACAAACGTTTTCAATCACTTTTGTTCTCTAAATTTATTTTACCAAATTTGTCTTCTATTTATTTTTTTTTCATATTTTTCAAATGTTAGTAATAAATTATTAATTTATTTTTATTTTGGTTTATTTGTACTGATTTATTTTTTGTAATTTCTTGAGTTAGTTGTAGCATTGTTAACAATTTTTTATGTTTTTAACAATTTGCACGTTATTTTATTAACATATGATGCACGCTTTAACTCTAAATCGTTAATTTATTATTTCTATTGTAATATTACTTTCTTCTTTATATATGTAAATTATCAATTGGAGCAAATTTATTATGCACACTTTATTTATTTTTATTTTTAAGTAAAATTTAATTTGTTACTCAAATATAAACTAATTAATTAGTCTCGATGTAATCTTAATAATAAAATTAACGTTAACTATATTATTTATTATATGATATAAATAATATATAACTTATATATTATATTTTTAAAAACAAATACAATTAATATAATAATAAAAATTTATTTTTAATTTAATAAATTTAATTATATTAATAATGTGGATATAAATTTGGTGGTAAATAAATAGATTGGGATTGAAGAGAGTGGGAGTGGGAGTGGGAGTGGGGGTGGGGTGGGGGGTGAGGTGGGGGGTTAGAGTATAAATCAATGAGGAGAGGGATTAAAGTATAAATAAATGAGTGGAGGTGGGGACATTTGTAATTTGTTTGGGTTTTTGCGAGTTTGGGGTGGGGGTGGCGGGCGCTCTCACGAGCAGTTTTGGGGTGGGGGGTGGCGGGCGCTCTCAGGCAGGAAATGTCGATTCTCCATGGATGGAAGAAGAGAGATGAAAAAGTGTGCAAAGTGGAGAGAGAAAGGTGAGTACATATATTTAGAATAAAGTGAGGAGATTTATGTCATTTACCTATTATTCAATTTTAACATTAATTTTATTTGTTTATTTACGGTCAAATGCCATTTGACAAAATGACAAAAGTTTAAAATAGTATTCTTTTATATTTTATAATTAAAAAAAAAAAGTATGATAGTATTTTAAGAAATATTTTATTTTTGGTGGTTATTGTGAAAAGACCCCAAAATAAATGTGGATATTGTTGTAAAATATGAAAAATAATATTGATTACCCTATTTAAATATTTCTTATCTATTCTACGAGTGTTTGAAACTCTGTATATATGGGTTTATCATTATAATGAAATACATAGTTTTTTCTTTCTATTCTCTTCTATTATTCTCTCTAACTAATACTACGTTATCAGCTCGAAGAAGCTCATCCAAAATAGAGAAAAAATTCGAGAGCAATAGTTATGAAATTCGCATAATCTAGACAGCCTGGACAGCTTAGATCAAACATTGATATCTCAGCAATCCAATGTCCTATTATTTTGAAATTTGGACAGCAAATTCAAAACTCATTAATATTCAAATTCAATGGTTAAAATCAAGATCCAATGGTTCATTCTTGAGAAATAACTACATGAATAGTAGTGGATTTGATAAAGCCAATTGAATTAATAAAGTGAACTTTATTTTTTGTTTATAGACAAAGGGTTGATATTCTCTTTGCTATCGTCTTTAATTGTACTTTTTGTTTCTATATTGATAAATGGTAGACACATATTGTTTGAATATTATTATTTATTGCATATCAATATTGTGTTATTATTATTATTATTGAAGAAATATCAATTTATAAAAATCATTATTCAAGAAGAATATTTCGTTAGTCTTCTTGAAGAAGCATACCCAAGTATATATAAATATTTTTTGAAGAATATTGTGTTGTTGCTCCTGAAGAAATACAATTTAATTAACAAAGATTCATATAATTTGTGAAGTTTTTATTTTACATCGGTTAAATCTTTTGCTTTAACAAATTAAATACTTTTGAAGAATCAAAACATTATATGAATAGTATTGAATATAATTGTGTTGATGTTTCTAAAGAAACATATTCAACTACATAAATAATCAAGAATAATAATATTATTTTTATTCTTGAATAAATTAAAATTTTATACAAATTAATATTCTAAAAGAATATTATGTTAGTCTTGAAGATAACTTTATTCAGATGATAAATAAGATGATGTTCCCGAAGAAGCACGACCTTATATTAATATTTTAGAAGAATGTTACTTGTCTCTAAATAGTGTGACATTACAAATTTAATATTCAAGAAAATATAGAGTTATTGCTCCCGAAGAAGCATACTTCTTTTGTATTGATATTATTGAAGAAAGTTGTATCATTATCCTTGAAGAATTGTCTATTACTAATAATCAATATTCTATCTAGAATATTGTATAATTGTTTTGAAAGAAACACAACTTTACAAATATCAATATTCTATTAGAAATATTACTTGCTCCTAAATAGCATAATTGTATAACATCTAACTTCTATTATGTTTTTGTTCCTGATGAATAAATCTTTACATAATTTAATATTCTCAAATAATAATCTATTGTTGCTCATTAAGTAGCACATTATTATATTGATATTCTAGTAGAATATTATTTTCTCTCGAAAAAGCGTATTTTTTAAAGATTTAATATTAAGTTTTTGCTCTGAAAACATAATTTTATAATATGTAATATTTTATAAGAATATTATGTTATTGTTCCGTATAAGTATAAAATTTATATATGTCAATGTTTTATAAAAATATTGAGTCGTCCTTAAAAAAAAAATTATTGGTATGTTAGTATTTTATAAAAACATTGTATTAATACTCCTGAAGAAGTATAACGTCTTGAATATCAAATTTCTAAAAGAAAATAATATTATTGCTCTTGAATAAACATAAAGTGTAGAAATATTTTAGAAGAATATTATGTTGTTGCTCCTGAATAAGTACAACTTAATTAAATGAATATTATATAATTATTTTTTAATAAGTATAAATTTGTACATATCAATATCCTTGAAAAATATTATGTTGTTGATCTTAAAGAAGCACGATTTTACAATTTCAAAATATTAATCTTTTGTAATATTAGAATATTGATAAGAACTACAACTTCAACCTTTTAACATTTTAGATATGATAAATCTCAAAGAATATCATATCACATAATCTTATAAAAAGATATGAGTTATAAGGTAATTTTATAAAATTTAGTTCAATTCACAATTCATGTTAGGCAATGAACTTTGTTTCTAGGGTATCATATCCTTTTGTTGATTTGATTAATGTTCTAGCTTAATTAATCAATTTACCTGTCAACAATCAAGTCAAGTATTTGGTTGTTGAATTATTTGTCTTAGAGAAAAGACGGAGTTGATACATTGTATTGAATCAAAAGTTCAATAACTCAAAATTTTATTGATAGACATTACCGGTTAGATCATCTGGATTAATATGATATGAATAATTAATAAGAATATCTATTGAAAACCAGAAGATTTTTCAATACAGTTAATTCTTACGTGATGCTTGTTCTCATGGTATATAAATCAGTAGATATTCACTAGCATAAAATCAAAACTGAATTCCCTGCATTTTTAGAAATTATTTAGAGTAATGTATAGGGCCCCGTCACCTTCAATGTTAACCATCTAGATATTATTTGTATCTAATAGATACATCTACTAGATAATTGTATGTTGTTATTTATATTCGCAACTTGAAGTTTACGAGATTACTTGTTCAAATTTTAAATTATGAGCATAATTTTCAGATTATACAATTAAGACGGTGTGTCTTGTTAATGCGAGTGAGTTTAAATCTCAAACTTTTAATAAATGTTAGTTTGGAAGAAGATAAATGGTTTAGCACTATTGTTTGTTAAACGTCTCCAATTAATTTCTAAACCATTTTTATTGAGAACAAAGTACTTCCCATTTTTTCTCCAGAAGAATGCTATTTTACATGCAACAACACTTATACGCATCATGTCAACATCAAAGTTATTGCTACCATAGTTGGCTTATGGTCAGAGTCTAATATTTTTCATATAATGATTTTTGATAGTATAATATAAGTAAAATCGATACCCCATAGTGCACTGAGATAAACATTAAAGAATGTTACAAATACATGTTTAGTTTGAACCCTTATAAAATATCTTAAATCCAAAATGTTGATATTTTATAACATGGTTTGCTTACTGTTATTTTGATAAGACAGTTTTCTCCACATTAGAGAGAGAAATTAAGTAGTTGAAATGCAGCATATTATATTTTCTAAATCCTCGCACAAGACAATACGAACCAGAAATTCAATAGATAATTTATTTGTAAGTTATACAATTGACAGATGTATTAAATAAAAAAAGAGATTAAATCAAGTATCATATACTAGCTATAAATACTCCAAATCATATTTACGTCCTTGAAGAACAATCTATTAACACTATATTTGATAAATTAATGGCACGCTGAAGCGTGGTGATATTTAATTCCAAAATAAAAATCTCCAATAAAAAATAGAGCCAATTGTAAAGATGGTTCCGTTGAGGAGGCATATACTCTTGGAGAGCATATAAACATAACTAATTGTAAAATTCGAGAAGAGATTCAAGTACCTGAAATATTGAAAATGAAGAGATCTCAATAAATTATGTCTTTATGAGAAAGAAATGGAACAAAAAATAAAATGTTGTTGACAACCTTTTTGTACATAATGTAGCGCTTTATATTATGAAAGGTAACGAGGATATTGAAAGAAATCTGTCAAAGAATTAATTGACCAAATAAAAGGATGCAATCCAAGTAAATGAACACACTAGATAAGCTGAAGTTTCTGGACCTACAATCCGAACACCTAAATGTGTATACTTATGCGAAAAAAATGAGAAAAATGAAGTCGAAAAATGTAATGCACGACTCTTAACATCATGAATTTCGCAAAGGCTTATGTAAAGCAATAACATGTCAATATCTTATTAGTTTGTCAATGCATGACACTTGATTGCTTATAATAAATATAGTTATAATCAACTCATAATATGGCATAATATATATATATATATATATATATATATAATCCTTTGATATATTATAATATATAACTTTGAGGATTTAAGAATATAGTTCTATTTTTTGTCAATCAAATTACAGATTTCAAGTGATATTATTATGAGTGAGTAAATACGTGTTGTACTCTTTTTTCCTTGACTGAGGTTTTGTCCCATTGAGTTTTCCTAGCAAATTTTTTAATGAGGCAACTTTCATAGTGTATCCAAAAGAATAATGTACTCTTTTTTCCTTCACTGGGTTTTTCCCATGGGTTTTTCCTAGTAAAGTTTTAAGGTGGCATATTTTTTGTACAAATGACATCCAATGAGAAGAGTTATAAATATTATAGTTATGGATGTTCATAACCTATATACATTTACCTTTAACATAAATAACTCTATGATTATATTCTCGTTATTACAAATTGTATACGAGACCCCTGAAGGAAGTAAAAAGAATATCTATTTTTAATATAATTACATCATACCATCATGCTTATTACAATCGACCAGAGATAGTGTATGAAGATGATATTGTTTGGAGGTTATAACATGGAGCACATTTGACCAGAATTGTTTTATACAAGTTTTAAACATATGGTAGCATTGAAGACATTGACACACAAGATATGGATAGCTCGTGATTGAAATCAGGGGGAGTAGCTATACTCTTTATTCTTCGTTCAGGTTTTGTGCTATTGGATTTTTCTGACAAGGATTTAACAAGGCAGCACTTGATTACTCTAAATTTTTTATAATTATTTTTTCCCTCGTTTGGTTTTTTTTTTTTCCCCTATTAGATTTTTACCAAATAATATTTTTAACGAGAAAATTATTGTACTAATAGTCATCAAAGAGGGAGCATTGTAAAATATGAAAATAATATTGATGACCATATTAAGATATTTTTTCCTAGTCTGCGAGTATTTGAAACCCTATATATATGGATTTATCATTATAATGGAATATACAGTTTTTCTCTATTCTTTTCTATTATTCTCTCTAGTTCATAACAGAAATAAGTTGTATTATCTTCTTTATCAAATTTGGAGTTTGTTGTAGAGTCAAGTTGATGTGGGATAAGATGGTTATCGGATAAAATTTTACAAAGTTAGTTACTTCTATATGTTCACACGCACATTAGAATGCCCATTCGAATGAACCTGGACAGAGTCCAAATTTTGTGAAACTTGTGTTCTTGATTATCTTTTATATCAAAACTCTTATTTGCTTATCTGATTTGCGATGCGACGTGAAAAATGACTTGCATATGTTGTGAATCTTCAAATAGTGAGAGATTATAATAAGTCATAAGATATTTATATGATTCATTTTATTGGTTCTTATTTTATTGTACAAGTTTAGGTTCATTGAATTTGCAAAAATTCATTAATTGTATTGGGATTCTTCTTCTTCAACTAGAGAAGGTGATCGATAGAATTCTTCAAATGTTGAACAATTGAGAATATGGATCTCCACGTTTTAAGAGAGAGAGAGAGAGAGAGAGAGAGAGAGTCGCCTGAAAATATTCTATCGTGAATAATGTTCTTGGTTCCAAAGTACTTCCAAAAACTTCATTTTTGAAGATTGAAAAAGTGTGAATTGAAATACACTTAGAAGATGACATTTCAACATGAAAAGAAGAAGGGGGTTCTTATTCCGATTTGTGGAGCTACATTAGCTTATAATAAGAAAATCTTAAAGATTAAGTATATGTAGCTACTTAGCCTAGTCAAGAATGGATACTTGACTTAGGCTGTACATTTTATATGTGTTCTACAAGAGATTGGTTCATTGAGTTTGAGAACTTTGATGTGGGTAAAGTTTTGTAGGAAATGACACGACTTGCCAAATTAGAGGAATATTGACTTAGTCTTAAAAAAGACTATGTATATGCCTGAGGTCCAAAGAAACTTTAGGTATATTAGATGACCTAAACTATGATAAAAGAATTAAAAAAGTCTATACCAAGATTTTAAAGACTAAAAAATGATAATATCCGCCCCTAAAAGAAATGGTCTTTATACCATTCAAGCTAAACCTACTTTAGTTTTAACTCAGTAGTCACTTCAAACCAAAAATATTAATCACAAGTACAACACAAGAGGTTGTGCTTCATGAGTGATAAATGTCTCCAAGACTCAAAAATGATAATAATTACCTCTAAAAGAAATGATCTTTATACCATTCAAGCTAAACCTACTTTAGCTTTAACTCAGTAGTCACTTCAAACCAAAAAGATTAATCACAAGTGTAGCACAAGAGGTTGTGCTTTATGAGTGATAAATGTCTCCAAATCCTAAAACAACAATGAGATTTTGAAAAAAATTTCATAGGACAACTAAGTTTCTGTGAACAGTGTACTCTAGGGAAACAATATAGGTTGCCCTTTCTGCCAAGGGTTCACAAGTTTGTGGATATTTTCGAATATCTACATGCTTATCTTTGGGGACCAGCTATAGTGTCTACACATTCAGGTTTTAGGTACTTCTTTTTAGTTGTAGATGATTTTTCTAGAAAAAATTTGGTCTTCTTTTTAAAATCCAAATCTAACACTTTTGGAACATTTAGAGATTGGAAAACCTCAATTGAAAATCAAACAAATAAAAAGATAAAGGTACTAAAAATAAACAATGGTTTAGAAATTTGCAATTATGTATTTAATAATTTTTCTAAAGTTGTGAAATTTTATAACACAGGACAGTTACACACACTCCACAACAAAATGGGTTAGCTGAAAAATGAATAAAATCGTTCTGAACAAAGTCAGGTGTATGTTGCTAAGTTCTGGTCTTTCCAAATTGTTTTGGGAAGAATCATTTAAAACTGCAAGCCACCTAATTAATAGAAGCTCAACTACTACCTTAAAATTTAAAACACTTGAAGATGTGTGGAATAAACGTCCAACATATATTTACCTTAAAATATTTGGATGTAGCCTATGCACATCAAAGGGAAAGGAAATTAGAACCAAGGTCATGTAGGTGTGTTTTCTTGGGGGTATGTAGAGGGTATAAAAGGATATAGATTGTGGGTGACAGACTCAAAAGGTTTTAAGGTGATAGTTAGTAGGAATGTGGTGTTTAATGAGGAACTTATGCCTTGCTTAGGAGATATCACAAGAGACACAAACCAAAATGAACTAGGCAGAGATGTTGAGATTGAGACGGAGCCCTGGACTAATCAAGAGAATGAAATATAGAACAACCTGAAGTAAATTCACCTCAACTTCAAAATAAAATATAAATTGAGTTAGATCCTAATTAACAAAATCCTCTTGAAGAGACAAAAGCTGAAGAACACATTGATAATGAGGGTCCATCTTTTGAAAATCATCAACGAGGAAGGATAGAACAAAAAGACAAATTAGACCACCTACTAGGTATATGATGATTTAAATTGTTGATTTTTCAAGGACTAACAAAAGATAAACTTGACACTTTTGAAGAGGCAATAAAGTGTAAAGATGCTAAGCATTGTCTTGCAGCTATGCAAAATGAAATGCTTTCATTAAAGAAAAACCATACTGTTCAAAGACATAGGAAGAATTCTATATAATTTCGTGTTTCTTTACAAAGAATGAACATGTATAAATATTATTACAATTGAACTTATTTTAGGCTAAGTTAATTTTAAGGCGAGAATAAAGGATCTCATCCTTATATGGCATGATTGCTAATCAAGTATCTCATCCTTATATGGTAGGATTGTCAATCATTCCTTATACGTAGTGATTGACAATCTTGAATCTTTCTTCCCATCAAAACTCTAGATGATAGCTCACGCCAACACTCTCCCAAGTTGGTGCATACAGATCTTTGATGCCCAACTTGTCAAGGAAGTTGTGAAACAACTTGCTGCACACAACTTTTGTAAGTACGTCTGCCAATTGATTCTTGGACTTGATAAATGGGAATCGGACTATCTTGGTCTCAAGATTATGTTTAATAAAATTTCGATCTATTTTCACGTGTTTGGTTTGATTATGTTGGACATGATTGTGTGAAATAGCAATTGTGGCTTTGTTGTCACAAAATAGGTCCACCTCTCAGTTTGGGGCAAAGCCAGTTTCTGTTAATTGTCTTTTAAGCCAGAGAAGCTCACAAAGACCCTTAGTCATCCATCTGAATTCAACTTCAGCACTTGACAAAGCCACCATGTTCCGCTTCTTGCTTCTCCACGTAACTAGGTTTCCACCAACAAACTTGAAGTACCCTGAGGTGGATTTTTTGTCTGATATATTTCTTACCCAATCTGCGTCTGTGTATCCCTCAACTCTAAGATGATCATTCTTGGATAACATGAACCCTTTTTCATGGAGATGACTTTAAGTATTAAAGGATTCTGATCACTGCATCCATGTGATCCTCACTAGGGCAATGCATGAATAGGCTTACCATGCTCACGGCATAGGCAATATCTGGCCGACTAGTAGAGAGAGATATAAGTTTCCCTACTAATCTTTAGTATCTCTCTCTTTTTTTGTGGGCACTTGGTCTAGATATTCTCCAAGTTTATGGTTCTGAACAATTGGTGTATTTGCAGGCTTACACTCTAGTAGTCCCATCTCCAATAGAAGGTCTAAGATATATTTCCGTTGGGAAAGAAATATACCTTGTTTTGATCTAGCAACCTCAATCCCCAAAAAAAAATTTAAGTCATCCTAGGTCCTTCATTTCAAATTCTGTCGCCAAATGCTTTTGGAGTCTTGATATTTCTTCCGAGTCATTGCCTATAATAATCATGTCATCTACATAGATTATCAAGGATGTAATCTTTCCCAATTGACGTTTTAAGAACAGTGTATGATCCGAGTTGCTCGATTGTAACCATACTTCTTCATTACTAAGCTCAATTGGCCAAACCATGCTCTCGGTGACTGTTTTAAACCATACAATGCCCTTTGTAATTTACATACCACATCATACTCGAGTTTCTTTGTGTCGGCGGTGGAACATCGATATAAACGTCTTCCTCGAGATCACCATGGAGGAAAGCATTTTTACGTCAAACTGGTGCAATGGCCAATCATGGTTTCTTTGCAAGAGACAACGATTACTCTAACCGTGTTTAATTTTTCCACTGGCGAGAAAGTCTCTGATAATCTCGTCAGATGTGCGTGTGTAGCCTTTGGCCACTAGCCGAGCTTTGTATTAGTCTATTGAGCCATCTACTTTGTGTTTGATAGAGAATACCCATTTACAACTCACCGTCTTCTTTCTGTACGGTAGAGGGAATAGAGTCCATGTTTCATTTTTCAGCAATGCCTCAATTTCTTCCTTCACAGCATGAGTCCATTTAGGGTCTGCCAGTGCTTCATTGATTTCTGTAGGGACCCGGTATGAGGAAAGGTCACATACAAATATCTTGAGTGGTTCGGATAGCCTCTTTGTGGACACATAGTTAGTAATTGGATACTTTGAGCTTCGTTCTCCAACGTATGTAGAGTATCGATTTGGTGGTGTGCCATGATTATGCCCGAAAGGTAAAGTATAGCCAGCAGAGGTGTCCATATTACTAGAGTTTGGATGTATAGTTGGGAAATTTTCCTCATAGATATTCTCAAGAGAAGGGCCTTCGGGTACTGAGGTGTGGGGGTGTCTCTTTCATCTTCAGGTGGTGTAGAAACTTCTCTGGAGTCTTGCTCAATCTATGCGGACATATCCAGTCCTGTATGTAGTTCTTTGTCATGAACTTCATTTTCCTCATCATCTTGGATTTCAGCCGCTCTCGTTCAGTCCAATCTCAAACCAATTCAACTCTTCACTATGGATCTCTCTCTGACGAGTAGAGGTAGGTACTCGAGAGGGGAAGAATGGTTCAGTTTCTAGAAAAGTGATGTCCATAGTCACGTAGGACCAGTTGTTGGCTGGATCATAGCAATGGTATCCTTTTTGATGTAAGGCATATCCCAAAAAGCAACATGGAATTGTACAAGGATCCAGCTTTGTGCGCTAGGTCTTAAGAAGATGGACAAATGCAACACAACCAAAAACTCGGAGCGGAATCATTAAAATTGTGGGTAAGGCGACATATGTAGCAGAGTATGTAGGGGGGTCTTAAAATCCAAAACTTTGGAGGGCATCGATTGAGAAGATGCAAAGCCGTGCAACAACATCACCCCAATGTCTACTAGGCATATGAGCTCCAAGCAATAAAGCCCGAGTAGTTTCAAGACTATGGCGGTTTTTTCTCTCAACCACCTCGTTTCTGTTGATGAGTTTGAGGGCAAGTTGTTTCATGAATGAGACCGTAACTTTGGAGATGTGCATGGCGGTGGTTCACATATTCACCACTATTGTGCGATCTAAGAATTTGAATCTTAGCAAAAATTGAGTTTGTACCATAGTGTGGAAAGATTGAAACACATGCAGTACTTCATTTTTATGTTTTAACAAAGAAAGGAGTTATCTGAATACAATCATCAATATATATCACAAACCAACGAATACCAAATGTTGTAGAAATGGGAGAAGGACTCCATACATCAGAGTGAATTAAAGAAAAATGAACATTACTTTTATTCATACTCATTATTCATACTCAAAGGATAAGTAGCTCTATGACTCTTAGCCAGAATACAGGTTTCACATTTGAGATCAAATAATGACACGCAGGACAATAAATTAGGAAATAAATATTTCATATAACCAAATAACGGATGTCCTAACCGAAGATGCCATAGCCAAATCTGTCATTTTTTCCCATCAACTGGATGATGCACGTGATTTTCACGTCCCACACTGAGATCATCCATATAGTAGAGCCCCTTTCCCCCCTCTCCTGGCCCCCACTTAGTACCACGCTCAATGATCTCATAGGTAAGAATATCCTAAAGCAAACAGAAAGTAGAATACATGAGTATGACACAATTTAGGGCTGTAGTAATCTGACTCACAGATAGTAGCTTATGTGACAGAGAGGGAATAAGTAAGCAATGAGTTAATGCAATACACGTTCGTCGTGGTTGAGACGTTTGTGCAAAGTCTGTGGCGTCAAATATCATGTGGTCAGATGCTCTAGATTCAACCACCCACGAGCTATTATCATCATCCTGAGGAGAGCTATAAAGAGCATAACTGCTTTTACCTGGGTCTATGGCTGGTGCATCTCTCTTAGAAGTTTTAACATGAGAAGTGAGGGAGAGACATGGTTCTATTGTAGCTACTGCAGCCTGACGAGTTCATCCATCTGAGCCAGCAGCATAGTGGCGTTTTCAAGCATGAAGTTCATTCCACCAGTCAGGATATCCATGTAGTTTGAAGCAGATTTCTCTGGTATGTTTCAAATTTCCACAGTATGAACACTTGGATCCATCAGAGATCCATTGTTGAGAAAAATTATTGCCTTTTCCATTGTCGAAAGAGAGAAAGACCTTGGTCGATGATGGGATATTATGTCCGAGGCCTCCTCAATTACCAACTGAGGAAGACTCGATTCGAGACCTGAGGTTCTTCGAAACCAGGATTGTTCCTGGATTGTCACTTGAATCACCTGTGATCATAACTACCGCCGTACACCTTCCCGATGAACATGAGTGTATGCTTCTTCAATAGTAGGAAAAAGTTTTATTTGTAGTATGTACCTTCGAATTTTATCAACCCGATCATCCAGGCCATCCAAGAAAACATACACCTGGTCTTCCTGAAGCATGTCGTTGCTTTTAATATCGCCCAAACATTCTATCGGGTTTGGTGCGCAAAAATCAATCTCGTGTCATAGACCACGGAGGTCAGTTAAGTACTTTTCAAAAGAGTCAATTGCTTGTTTCAACCAAGTCACACGTCGCTAAAGATCATATACCTGAGATGTATCACTTCCATCAAAGTAAGTGGTCGCAATAGAATCCCACACCAGTTTCACAGTTGGAAATATCATGAAGTTCCCGATGAGTGATGGTTCCATAAAATTGATCAACCATCATTTGACAATTGCATTGTTAGTGCGCCACTTTCTAGATGATGGATCTGTTTGTGGAGGGTGGTGGATGTCGCCATTAATATATCCCAATTTGTCCTTGCTCGAGATATACATCTCGACAACTTGGGATCAAAAGGCATAGTTGGAGCCATCCAATTCAATGCCAATCGAGTAGTGATTGTGTAGGTGGTATGGGTTGGAGTCAAGCTTTGGTCAAAACTTCATTCAGAATGGTGGTTAATTCGATAAGGATTGATGTTGGGGGGTCGTCGCCAGGTTGTTCAGTACCACTTATAGTTGCAGGTAAAGTAGATGTGATGAATTAGGGTTGGAGAATAATGGTAGATGATAGGATCAAAACACGCTCTGATACCATGTTCAAAGACATAGAAAGAATTCTATATAATTTTGTGTTTCTTTACAAAGAATGAACATATATAAATAGTATTACAATTAAACTTATTTTAGGCTAAGCTAATTTTAAGGCGAGAATAAAGGATCTCATCCTTATATGGCAGGGTTGCTAATCAAGGATCTCATCCTTATATGGTAGGATTGTCAATCATTCCTTATACGTAGTGATTGGCAATCTTGGATCTTTCTTCCCATAACAACTCTAGATGATAGCTCACGCCAACACATACATGAGAATTGGTAGAAAACACGGTGGAAAAAGAGTTGTAGGTTGTAAATGAATCTTTAAGATGAAAATATGGGAACTTAACGGTGGTTAAGTATACCACAATAAGAATTATCTTAGCTTTAGCTACTCAATTTGACTAGTACCTTGACATGTAAAAACAAATTTTCTAAATGGAGATTTAGATGAACAATCTACATGAATCAACCTAAGAATTTTGAAAAGAAAGAAAAATAGATCTAGTCTACCTTCTAAAGAAGTCCCTATATGGCCTAAAAGAGGCACCAAGACAATGATATAAGAAGTTTGACTTTATATCATTGGTATTGGCTTCAAGAGAAGTAATTTTTATACTTGTCCTTCTTGCAAATGAAATGGGGATGATGAACTCGTTATACTTAGTTTTGTAAATAGATGAAATGTTAATAATAAGTATAATATGAAAGAAATAGATCAAAAAAGAAAAATTTTTAAAAACACAAATAGAAATGAAAGACATGGGGCTTGCTAGAAGGATATTATGAATGCATATAAATAGAAATAGGAAATAATTCAGTCTATTCAGTGAGTCACAAACTTGTATGTCTAAACTATTGAAAATGTTTGCAACGAATGAAGCAAATGCAGCTTCTTTACCACTTGAAAATCATTTCAAATTAACTTGTGAACAAAACCTAAAAACACAAGAAGAATTTGAGAGAATGTCCTTAGTGCCTTATGCAAATGTCGTTGGTTCAATCATGTACTTAAATAGCTTGTACAAGACCGACATTGTGTTTGCAATAAGTGTATTGAGCATGTTCATGGATAACCCAAGGGAAATCCATTGAGAATCAATGAAGTGACTCTTTAAGGGATTAGTTTTAGGAAAAACAAACAAGGAATATTATTCTAAGGGTTTTGTGGATTCACATTTTGTTGGAAATAAGGATAATAAGAATTCACTTCTGCCTATTTCTATACAATTTGTGATACCAACATAGGCTATGAGTCACAACTTTAGAAAATAATTGCTTTGTCTTCAAATGAGACTGAACAAATTGCAGCCACATATGCTGTTTAAGAAGGAATCTGGCTAAATAGTTTGCTAAGTGAGTTTGGATTCGAAGAAAATGAAGTTGTAGTGTTTGCTGATAGCCAGAGTGTTATCCATCTTAGTAAAAATCATGTCTTTCATGACAAGACTAAATATGTAGGTGCAAAGTCTTATGATAGGATGACGCCAAGACCACCAATTCGTTTCGTGTACTCCAGACGCAAGAGAGGAACAAATCAGCTTTGAAACCAAGAAAGTTCGACCAAGCAACATATTAGGAAAATTGTAATAAAGTAGTAGTATTGTGTTTTTCTTTCATTATTCAATTGTATTTCTTTTAGTTGGAACTGTAATTGAGGAGAATGGGAGAGTATAAATAAGTGGGAATTGAAATAAAAAAAAGTAGGTAAACATTGACAAGTCTTTTGGGAGAGAACATAGCTCTTGAATTCTCTGTATACATTTTACATTCAACAGCAAACATTACAGATTGTACAATTACATATTGCAATTTTTCAATAATTACTACCCTCTATTACAAATTCCATCTCATTACACAATTTTGTTAACTTTTACTCCGCAATCCATAGCTGATCTGTAGCAATTCACAATAACTCCATCAAATTGGTATCAAAGCATGTAACTTCAACACCATGACAACATCTAAGAGGCAACTGGAGGATCGTGTCGGAGTGATCGAAACACGCATTGAAGAGATATATGGTGGAATGCGCAGGCAAAATGGGAACGATTAAGGGACGATCTAGGGCAAGTGTTGGGCAAACTCACCGCCATTGAAAAAATGGAACAATTATTGGAAAAATTGGGAACAACTAATCATCCGGACTACAAGGATAGGAGAAAGAGAATTATGCTCGAATCGAGCAATACGCCAACTCAATTTCGTGAATACGGATCATGATATGGATAATCATCGTGAGTCTTCAATTGAACCAAATCGGGGAACACATGCAAATGATATTGGAGATGTTGGTGTTCATGGTGAGGATCCAAATATTTGGATTTATCGCGCGAAGAGATATTTCAATGTGAATCTTTTAATGGAGCGGGGAGAGATTAGAGGCAGGCGTTGTGCTCGATGGATATGCATTGGCTTGGTACCAATGAGAAGAACTCGGACATCTGTTGAGGAGGTGGGAGGAGATGAAGACGACACTTCTAGAGAGGTTTCGATCCTTGCAAGAAGGCTTGGTGTATGAGAAATTCCTGGCACTTAGACAAGAAACGACGGTGAAGGAATATCGTCGCCAATTTGAAATGATAGCTTCATCATTGCCGGAGGTATCAAAGGAGATGCTGGAAGGAAATTTCGTAAATGGATAAAATCCAGACGTGAGGGCTGAGATCCGCCTCTTGAGACCAATGGGCTTGGATAAGATAATGGAAATGGCCCAAAGAGTTGAAGACATAAATCTGACTATTAAACAAGCCCAAGAAGGAATGGGCTCAAACAGGAATAATGGAAGTAATTTTGACTAATTATCCAACCCAAGCTACAATCAATCTGCCCAATCCTTCTCAGCAGGTCCAAAATCGTGCTTTAGCTCCACCAAGGTTCCAAAATACATTCATGCGACTTACAGATAATGAACTACAATCAAAAAGGAAAGAGGCCTTTGTTTTTGCTGTGACGAAAACTATACCATTGGGCATTGATGCAAGAATAAAGAGTTGCAAGTTCTAATAGTTAGGGAAGAAGAAATTGAATGGGAGGAAGAATGAGGGGAGGCAAACTAAAGTAGCAAGTTACCCGGAGAAGTTGAAGAAGCCGTGGAGCTTTTGCTAAAATCAATGGTGGGACTTACAGCTCCTCGAACCATGAAACTGATGGAGAAGATTGCGTAGCGAGGTGGTGGTCTTAATTGATTCGAGTGCCACCCATAACTTTATTTCATCCGGGGTAACCCGGTAGCTAAAACTTCACCGAATGGAAACAACGGGCTATGGAGTACTCATGGGAACAAGATTGTCTGTAAGGGGAGATGGTATGTGCCAAGGAGTTGAGTTGTAGTTGTAGAATTTTATGGTGATTGAAGATTTTTTACCTTTGGACCTCGGAAGTTCTGAAGTTATATTGGGAATGCAGTGGTTAGGAAAATTGGGGGCTATGCATGTGGATTGGGGGCACCATCTATGAAATTCTCAGTAGCCGGAGGCACATTTACTTTGAGGGGTGACTTTGCATTGAGTAAGACACCCGTAACATTAAAGGCCATGATGAAGGCTCTTAAGGAGCAAGGGGATGGTGTACTCTTGGAGTTGGAGAGTATAGTGATAGGAGAGGATCAAATTCCAACAAAGCCGCGAGAAGAAATAAAAAATTTATTGCAAATGTTTAGGAACGTATTTGACGAGCCCCATTAGCTGCCACCAATTAGATATCATGGTCATGCCATAGTACTTCAGCCAGGGGCAGCTCCGATCAGTGTTAGGCTGTATCGTTACCCGCACTTCCAAAAAAATGAGATTGAGCGGTTGGTGAGAGAGATGTTAGAGGTTGGAATTATACAGAACAACATCAATCCGTTTTCTAGCCCAGTCTTATTAGTAAAAAAAGACAGAAGTTGGAGGTTTTGCATGTACTATAGGGCTTTCAACAAACTTACAATACCGAATAGATTTCCCATTCTGGTCATTGTCGAGTTGTTGGACGAGTTACATGGTGCTACGATGTTTTCAAAACTAGATTTAAGATTAGGCTACCATCAGATAAGAGTGAAACAGAAAGATGTACCAAAGACAGCTTTTCGTACTCATGAGGGTCATTATGAGTTCTTGGTTATGCCATTCGGTTTGACCAATAAACCGGCAACATTCCAATCTTTCATGAATACGGTGTTCAAGGATAAGTTACGCAAATTTGTATTAGTCTTCTTTGATGACATACTGGTGTATAGCCGAACCGTAAGCGAACATTTGGCACTTTGGGTCACATTATATCGTCTAATGAAGTGGCTGTAGATGGGTCCAAAATTGAAGCTATGGAGTGTTGGGCTAGTCCCCAATCGATTAAGGAGTTGCGGGGATTTTTGGGGTTAACCGGGTATTACCGACGATTTTTCGGGGGTATGGGAAGATCGCTTGGCCACTAACTCAGCAGCTTAAGAAGGACAGTTTTAGTTGGAATTTGGAGGCAGAAGAAGCATTTCAACTCTTAAAACAAGCAATGACGACACTACCTGTTCTGGCCTTACCCGATTTTTTTCACAACCATTTGTTGTGGAAACAGATGCTTCAAGTTATGGGTTGGGAGCAGTCTTAATGCAAAACCATCAGCCTATTGCATTTTTCAGTCACAACTTGTCATCCGGGTGTGAATTAAGTCCATATACGAGAGAGAACTCATGGCAATTGTATTCGCGGTTCAAAAGTCTCGACATTATCTACTTGATCATCGATTTGTAGTAAGGACAGATCAAAGAAGCCTGAAATTCTTATTTGAGCAGAGATTGGTTACTATGGAACACAAAAAGTGGTTGACAAAACTGTTGGGTTTTGATTTTGGCATCCAGTACAAGCTGGGGCTAGAGAATAAAGCTGCAGATGCCTTATCACGGTGCGATTCAGCAGCATCCTTGATGCTTTATCTGTCCCTACAACCATTCACTTGGAAGAAATCAAAGAAGCAGTACAAGCTGATAGTATATTGGGACCAATCGTGGCTGCCATACGTATGGATCCTTCATCCCAACCTGGTTATTCTTTGGTTCAAGAGTTCTTGCTATACAAAGGCAGGTTGGTCATTCCTAAGGGGCCACGTTTAGTGGAATTGGCGTTACAAGAGGGGCACGATAGTTACGCCGGAGAACGTGCTGGTTTTCTGGTTTTCTCAAAACCTATAAGAAATTGGCCGACACTTTTTACTGGAAGGGAATGCGAAGGAAGGTGAAAGCTTATGTGGCAGCATGTAAAATTTGCCAAAAAAAATATCTTTCCCTTGCTCTAGCTGGGTTAATGCAGCCCCTGCCCGTACCTGAGAAAGTCTGGGATGATGTGACCATGAATTTTATAGAAGGCCTACCCAAGTCCGAGGAGTTCAATTCTATTTTGGTGGTAGTGGATCGCCTTAGCAAGTATGGGCATTTTATTGTCTTGAAACACCTATTCACAACCTCTACTGTAGCTGCCATTTTTGCCAAGGAAATCATCCGCATTCATGGGTTCCCTCGATCCATCATCTCGGACAGAGATAAGGTTTTTCTGAGCATTTTTTGGATAGAACTTTTTCGTTTACATGGGACCATCCTCAAATATAGTACGGCATATCATCCCCAAACGGACAACCAAACCGAAGTGGTTAATAGATGTGTAGAGACATATTTGAGGTGTTTTGCATCAGATAGGCCCAAAATATGGTTTCGCTTCTTGCATTGGGCGGAGTTCTGGTATAATACATCGTTCCATGTGTCTGCTCAGTCTATCCCATTCTAAGTTTTATATAGCAGGGATCCTCCTCATTTGATCCGTTTTGAGAAGGGATCAATAGTAGTTTCCTCCTTGGATCAGCAGTTGGTTGAGAGAGATTTAATGTTAGATGAGTTGCGAGCCCAATTGCACCGTGCCCAACAACGTATGAAGAAGGGCGCGGATAAACGTCGACGAGAGGTGGACTTTGTGATTGGTGATCAAGTATACCTCCGATTGCGTCCATATAGCCAAAAATCATTGGCAGGCCGCAAGAATGAAAAGTCGTCTCCGCTCTATTATGGGCCATTTGAGGTGAAAAACAGGGTGGGGAAGGTGGCATACAAGTTACTTTTGCCTAAGACAGCTTCCATTCATCCAGTTTTTCATGTTTCGCAACTAAAGAAAGCTGTGGGGGATCACAATCTGGTGAATTCGTTACCTCCACAATTGGGCACAGATCTCGAATTGTTAGTTGAACCTGAAGACGTGTTGGGGGTGCGAGCCGTGGGGCCTAAGTGTCATCATCTACGGAGGTATTAATCCAATGGAAGGGTAGGTCTCCAATGGAGGCCACTTGGGAAGCTTTCGAGTTGATTGAGCAGCAATTTCCTTCGTTTCACCTAGCAGACAAGGTGGCTTCATGGGGAGGGGTATTGATAGGATGACGCCAAGACCACCAATTCATTTGGTGTACTCCAGATGCAAGAGAGGAGCAGATCATCTTTGAAGCCAAAAAGTTCGACCAAGCAACACATTAGGAAAATTGTAATAAAGTAGTAGTATTGTGTTTTTCTTTCATTATTCAATTGTAATATTTTCTTTTAGTTGGAACTCTAATTGAGGAGAAGGGGGAGTATAAATAAGCGGGAACTGAAATAAGAAAAGTAGGTAAACATTGAGAAGTCTTTTGGGAGAAAACAGAGCTCTTGAATTCTCTGTATACATTTTACATTCAACAACAAACATTATAGATTGTACAATTACATATTGCAATTGTTCAATAATTACTATCCTCTATTACAAATTCCATCTCATTACACAATTCTATTATCTTCTACTCCGCAATCCATAGCTGATATGTAGCAATTCACAGTATCTCCATCATCTTATTTTACACGAGATGTAGTTCCCAAAGGAGTAATCAAATTGAAAAAAAATTCTACCTTTGAAAATTCAAGTGACATGGATACCAAAGTTCTACCTGTAAATAAATTTAGGGATCTAAGTTTATTGAATTTGATATTTTACACGAGATGTAGTTCCCAAAGGAGTAATCAAATTGAAAAAAAATTCTACCTTTGAAAATTCAAGTGACATGGATACCAAAGTTCTACCTGTAAATAAATTTAGGGATTGCCTAAGTTTATTGAATGTTGATACTGCATAATGATGATACTGCAGGAGAGGAGCTAATTAGCTGGTGAAACTTAGTTGGGATCTTGTTCACAGCTCATCGTGATGGATAATGATGTTACCATAATGCTTGTGCCAAGGTGGAGATTTTGGGGATATATAATCTTGTGTAAGCCTAATGTTATGGGTGGGATGCACTTCTCACAAGATTAAGCCACGTGTCAAAATCTGTACCATTAATCCTTGACCATTCACATTGCTTTCTACACAAGCTAAGCAGCACCCAGTATCGACAGAGAGACAACGTTACACCACTTATTTTGAACCGAATTTTTCCATCTCTATGTTCTCATGCTTCACCCTCTTCTGGCTTTCTTTGAGATTTTCATTTTTGCCAAACATGTTGTAAGCGATTAATTGTGTTCTTGGAGAGTCCGAGAGAGATGTTTCGATTTATATCAGGTGAATAGTGTTTGGGTCTAAGAATGTTTTCTTGGGAGTTACTGGTTTGATTTGAAGTCATGGGTAATTTCTCAAGTGATTGTGGTGCTATGCTTGAAATATTCAACTACTGAATCCTATGCACTAGTGTTGTAACCAGATCTTGGGGGTGGAAAGGCAAACTTTTGTAGAATGATGAAATGAGAAGCATGTTTCTTATCCATGTTGGGACGTTCTCTAGTCTTTAGATTGGATGATATTGAACAAGTTGATATTAAATTTTGTTGCACGTTTATCTTCTTTATTCTTATTCAATTTTGTACATTTTTACGTGACAAATATATACTAAATATTTTCACTAGTAAATAAATTTGTAATACAATTATGAATGTTGAGGAAATTTGGTATTTAGATTACAAAAATGATGAGTAATGTACAAAGCTGGCAAATAACCAAAATTTCTTAGATGTTTTCTAATTGAAAATAAGCTGCAATTTCATGAACCATCTTTAATGCATTTAGTAAATATGATTTTATACTATTTTCAAGCTACACCTAACTATTCATTCATGTCATTCTTTTTAAATGATGAGACTAAGAAATACAACATGATTTCAATTATTTTAAAATTAGGAAAATAAAAATTAGACTTTAGCATGTTTAATAAGAATGATTAGATATTCCATAAATATTAAAGACAATAAGTTAAATTTTAGTTTTTAATATATTTTACCGTCTTATATATTGTACTGTATATCAAACATGAACATTACTGCAATATAGATGGTTGAGAGAAAGCTGGCAATAGATGGTGAGATAGAGACGATGATGGTGGGGTGATCAACAATGGCTTGCAAGAGTGGAAACACTCTGTGGTGGTGGTGGTGGTGGTGTGGTGGTGGTGAGGGGAGGGACGCCTCGGAAAAAAATTGTTTTTTATAGTGTAAAAAAAATTATTTTAGTAATAATCCGGTTTTGAAGTGCAATTTTTTTTCACTAACAGTCCGGTTTCCAAAAATTTCTAAATCTAACCCTAGAAACACTCGTTAGGGTTTAGACTTTCTACGAGAAGCTAAGTAGTGTTTGGCTTTTAATATGTATAAGAATTGTTGAATGAATAATTAGTTGTATATAATTTGACAAATTATCATTGCTAAATAAAAGAGATATTCAGACTGTCCAAATTGAGCCAAAATATGTTTTTCTTGGAACCAAAAAAAGTTATCATAAATATCATAAGTGAAAAATTATAATTTATTTGCATCTTAATTTTTGTTTGATTAATGAAACCAAAAAAAAAACATAAAATATATAAGTAAAACTCAATTTACTTGCAATTTATGGATTACCTCTCTAACTAAAGTGAAAACTATTATAAAAAAGTTTAACTAATTTACTTGGATTTTCGATGCACAAAAATACAAAATATGAAACAAAATAAATTGTTATTAAAAGAATATAAATACACAAGCTTTTCTTATTTAATTTAAAATTTTAAAGAAGTTAACAAAGTAAGAACTAAAACAACAACAAACTAAATCTTATTCTTCATAAATTTGAGGTCAGTTACATGAATCATTTTCCGCTATTTCGATTTGTTCATTATTAGATCTACTATGAGATTTAAAACCACTAGATACTTAACAACTAACTCGGGTTTACTTAATTTTGGTCTATCCCTTTGTCTTCTAATTTGTTCATTGAACTTTATTAATGCGGGCAACTTTAGGTTGACGGAAAATATGACCCCAAGCATTTAATCAGTCATTCTTCTTAATTTATTTTCAATCCCGTACATCCATCTTAACATCCTTATTTCCCCTACATTCATCTTAGAACATTTTCACTTTTAACAGCACTACAATTTGAGCCATAAAACACGGTCACTATATTCACTATTTTGTAGAATTTATCTTCTACTTAATGAAATCTTTTTGTCACATAGAATTCATTTAACATTTCTCCATTTCACTTAACATGCCCGAATCGAACCTAGATATTTAAATCAATTACTTTATAGGACAATGTGATGCTATGTAACAATTCTAACAAATTAACATAATTGATAAAGTCACATCGGTCTATTTATACAAAATTTCGCATAAAACTTTTATGTAAAAAATTATGACTTGTGTAGATAAATAAGATTTAAATAAATAAATAATTTTTATATTAAGCTTTGAAACTGTTAAAATCTATATATTTATCACCGACCGTAAGGAAGATTTTCACCCATACTCAATCCAAAACCTAATATACGTATGTCTTCAAGATAAACAACCGACCCTCTCAGAATTCCTCTCCTCAATTCATCTCTATGTTGGAATCTTCTAAATTCTCCTATCCTCAATTCACCCCTTTGCTAGAAATCACAGCCAATTTGCTCCAATCTCTTGTCATCGATTCATCCATTTGTTCGAAATCATATTCACAGTGATCTGTCCTCTACCCAAATTTATTTTTAATTACTTTTTTTTTTGTGGTTTCTCTCTCTCAACACAACAATAAGCGTATTTTATCTCTCAGATATGTTAATTATTTGATATTGAGGCTTAATTTCCATTAGGTTTGAATTTGATCTAATTTTTTTTTCAATTATTAATTCAATCTAATTAGGACCGCGATTACTGTATAGAATTGTTGTATAGAATGGGTTACAGAATTCTATTTACCGTGAGTTATTGAAATCATTTTATCACGAGAAAATGAAACAATAACCAAATGAAAAAAACACCTTTTTCAGCCAAACTAGCGGTAAAAAGAAATTGGGTCTTCTTTCTCATTAACACCACCACACTTCTCAACGCAAATTGGTCTTCTTTCTCATTCAACACCACCACACTTCTCAATCCATTGACCGGCAACATCTTATTCTCCTCCGTTGCTTCCATCTCCGATGAAGATATGGACACAGGTAATTTATTGGTTCGAGTTGTAATTTGTTTTTTATCTCCAGTTAGTTCCATCTCCGATTAGCTTCCATCTCCGGTTAGAAGTTGTTGTGGGTTTCATTTTCGATTTGCAATTAGAGGGTCATTAGTTATAGTAATATATGATAATCTGAAAAGTAGCTTGTTGGGAAAAAAGATGGAACTAAATCTGATTTTTTTGTATGTTTGAACAAATTTTCTATTTTCTTTCAGGAAATCAGAATATATATGTCGGTGATGACACAGTTAATGTGAATTTGAACACTTGTGAAGAATCAAATGATGACACACTGAATGTGAATGTCAGAGTTATGGATGACAACACTTGTGAAGAATTTGAGAAAGATATAGTTGGGGAGAATTTGAACATATTGGATGACGAAATTTTAGGAAAAGATAGTGCAATTGTGCCTACATTTGGGATGAAATTTAAAGACGAGAATGAAGTATTTAAATTTTACAAAAGTTATGCTTATCATGTAGGTTTTCCTGTTAGAAAAAGAAATTCGAAAAAGGGTGATGACGGGATAGTAAGATATGTGACTATTACATGTAGCCGAAAAGGTCGACGAAGTAGCATTACAAGCACTTCATTGAAGCCTCAACCAACTATTCAAACAGGGTGTAAAGCTAGGTTTACAGCATGTTTAGATATTAGTGGATGTTGGCGAATTAACACTGTCCAGCTTGAACATAATCATAAAACAAGCCCATCAAAATCTAGGTTTTATCGATGCAACCGACAAGTTAGTTCACATGTGAAACGGAAGCTTGAATGTAATGATATAGTTGGAATTCCATTACATAAAAGTTTTAACTCAGCAGTTGTCGAAGCAGGTGGCTATGACAAGATGACATGTGTCGAGAAGGATTGCAGGAACTATATTGAAAAACTTAGACGTTTAAGACTTGGGGAAGGAGATGCTACTGCAATACAGGGTTACTTTTTAAAATGCAAGCACAATGCCCTGGTTTCTACTTTAGTATTGACTTAGACAGAGATTCTCAATTGAAGAACGTATTTTGGGTAGATAATAGGTGTCGACAGGCTAAAGAAAAATCAGACAAATCTAAAAAGTCAACACCAGTTAATGATTTCATCCAACCATCACATGAATCAGCCTTGCCCATATTGCCTAACCTATTTCATTCCCAACCTGCGATGGTAAGTATCTATGACTTCAAATTATGAATACGTGAATATATTACAATCAACATTCGATGTGACTTTGTTCTGTGCAGGGTGCTGAATATCAACATTGGACTCATTCGTATAGACTGAACTTCATGTCACATGTTCAGATAGGTCCATCTACGCTGCTATTTCCAATTCAAGACCAACGTACCGTGCTAGAGGATGAATGCACTAGTGATCCAATAGATATGCTAAATTTGTATAAGTAATAATTTTCTGGAAATTTTGAAAATGCACTTGTATATACTGTTTTTAATTTCAAAAATCTGCTGCTAATTAATCATTTACCAGTGCATTTTCAGTAGCAATTTTTGGTGCACTGTCTGATTCTGGTATTCCATTTTGTTGTACAATTTTGGTTTAATTTATGATATGAAGTACTCCTTTCTGGTGCAATATATGCTGCTGTTATAGTCCAATTTCTTCTGGTGCGTTTTATGATGCTATTGGTAAGCATGTTATTGGTTAAGCTATTGGTAAGCATGTTATTGGATAAGCTATTGGATTGACAAGCCTGAGGACTAGTATATGACTTCTTTGGTTATTTAATCCTTTTGCATTTTCATTCTATTGGTGAATTTATGTTGTCTATTTCTTGGAACCATGTTTAATGTGTTATGTTTGGAAATAAATTGGTGTATTTGAGAATTGGTGTTCTGGATCAGGTGGAAAACATCAGTTCGCAGGTGGAACACTTGCTGTGAGAACTGGTGTTCTAGATTTTCAAATTAGGAAACATGTTTAAGAAGTTGGGATTGTTTGCGTTGTGTTTTCTTATTGTTCGTGAATGTAATGATAATGATTTACTTATTAACTTGCATTTATTTCAATGGACATATTTGACTTCCCACTGTTATAATGCTGTTGTTTATAGCTGTAAGGACATGAGTTGACACACAGATACATCCACCCCAGCCGTATGGTTTCTTCAGCCCAGTTTTCTCTAGTTGTTATGTATATTATAGTTTTGATTCTTAATACTATACTGTGCTTGTTTTCCAAAAAGTCTGAAACATACAAGGGAGTAAATGCTCAATCATTCAAAATTAGTTCTAGGCCTATTGGTAGTACATAACTAAAGAAATTTGGCAGTCTCATCATTGATTTCTATAATAGTGTTTTTTGGGTAACTACATTGGAAGATGGAAGCAAAAAGGTCTAAAGAGATTATAAAATACAATAAGCACTTTCTGAATTTTATTGTTTACTCTTCTTAATAGTGCAAGGAAATTATATAGTTTTACACACATATATGTTACTAATGTATCTCAAAATTCTATGCAGATATATTAGAAAAGAGATGTTTGTGGAAGTTGGGAAAGGCAGCAAGTCTCCCACTTTCAACCAAATTTTTGCAATTATTATCTGCCAAGGGCGAGTATTTAGTGTTTGCGCCAGATACAGATGAGACAAGGATGATTATTAACTCATTATCATTAAAATTTCCTCTACTGATGATGATTATACTCAAGCATTAACTTCAAATGGAAAGGAATTGAAGAACTGCTTTGAAATTTAGCCTATAACAATAATGCTTTGAAATTTAGCCTATAACAATAACTTCAAATGGAAAGGAATTTAGCCTATATGTCAATCATTCTACTGATGATTATACTCAAGCATTAACTTCATGATATACTATAAAGCAAGATAGATAAAATTAACTCAATTAAAGTGTAGCATCCCGTCAACAGTCGTTTCTTAATTACAATACAATTTTTCTAAATTATTTTGGTCTTTCCCTTTTCTATATTGTTGACTTCTGCACTTCCTTTGCCCTTACGAATGATGACGTTGATCGATATCTCAAAATCTTCTTCTTCAGATATCCGAGCAAATAGTTTTAATATATGTGACAAATCTTCAACTTCATTTTTTGCCGCATTCGTACCCGACGAAACACCACTTGCTTCACCTACATCGTAAGCACAATTGACTTGTTTGTCCTCGCTCCATTTGAAATATCTATAATTGCTACTACAATAAAAGAATAGCCTCCCTTGGTTCAAAGACTTCTTTTGTACCTCCATGCATTTCACAAAACCCGTGTTACATAAAGGGCATCGTTGCTTTTTCGGGCATGATGGCAAGTAGTGCCCTGACCGTCTACACCCATGACATATTCCTATATTCTTTCCTAGCATCGTAGTTCGACTAGTTTCTGTAAAAAGTATCAAGCAAACAATAAGTTCTACATTAACGTGATATAAGATAATGTCCATCTAAATTATCACACTATTATACAAGTCCAAATCATAGATAATTTCTACTAATAAGATAAATTTCAACTATTGTAGTTTGGTCTGATTAAACTCAATGCACATTAATAGTTAGACCATTTGGTGATAACAATTGACCATAACAATAATGCTTACTCTTTGATGGATTTGGCTAAACCTGCTCTTAGCCAAACATGTATTTTTCAAGCAATTTTTTCTATGTAGATTTCATATATCCATAACATAAAAAAAAACATAACATCTGTGTTGATTCTTGCCTCACTCTGATTTAACATTACCATAAAAAAATTCATTGTAGTGGTAAAATCGCATTCAAAACAGTGTATACCATCTTGGTTAGCCTCAAGTAATAGTTTAACATTGGAAGTTTAAGATTATAGAAGAAATGCAAAACCATTCGAAAATTACTTATGAATGGAGCTTCAAATTACTTTTGCAGTCGCATTTAATTTGCAGCTTCAAATGAGATTGCAATTCAACAAAAACATGGAACAAAGAATTCAACTTCTTCTCAAAAAAATCCAATATTCATTTTCTTCCCACAATGAACAATTATTACATGCCCTAATTACGAAATAAAGTTCAACCAATTTCACGAAATAATTCACGAAACCATCCAAGAAGGATAAAGAACTACTCACCACCGTTGATTTGACAATATATTTCTCCCGTCGACCAAGTTTCTGCCCGGCGACCTCGACCTCTCCGATTGCAAATTTGGAAGAAAATCCTGTATGTTTTTCTCTCTCTCGCTCTGCATTTTAGAAGGATAAAGAACTACTCACCACCGTTGATTTGACAATATATTTCTCCCGTCGACCAAGTTTCTGTCCGGCGACCACGAACTCTCCGATTGCAAATTTGGAAGAAAATCTTGTATGTTTCTCTCTCTTCTCTCTCTCTCTCTCTCTCTCTCTCTCATTTTTGATGGTTAAAGTAGTCCTATTTTGGGGGAAAATAAGGGTAAAATAGTCTTTCCATTATTACTGCCATGTCATGTGTCAAATTTTCTGTATGGTTATTCTATACAGCAAGCATTATTCATCTGATTAATATGTCGATGATGATTTTTAACTGATATTTCTTTTTCTTCGTTCTGTCCCATATATAATTTGCTAGCTGTTTAGTTTTTTTTTTTCAAATTATTTATAATTTGTATTCATTTTTTTTCTTGGATTGGAGAAGAAATATATTTATATTGTGAGTTTTGTTGTAGTTAAAGCTGATGTGATATAAGTAGTTTCTCACATTCTATTTTCCCCCTACAACTGGAAGTTGCTAAGCTTCCTATCAAGATTCCATCAATACTAGTAAAATTGGCATGCCCATTTAGAAATTACTATGGAATTTTTATTCAATATAATATAATCATAGTGGATGGTTTCTTGTTCTTCAAATTTGTATTCCCTTGCATCTTAAATGACTTAGGTAGTAGGAGTGATAGATGAACAGCTCCCATCTCTACCTTCAAAATCGGGAATTAAGCTGATATCATTGATCAGAAATTTTATAATCTTCCCATTACTGGTGTATGATTTTCTTTTGATGTTAGCGTTTTATGATGACTACTATGTTTTTCTCCTCAATTTTCGTTTTCTTGATTGTATCCACATATAATTTGTTAGATGTTCAAATAATATATGTTTGTATTATTTCAATTTGCATAGCACATTGAGAAAATATTCACATTTTTTAAAGTTTCTTTATGATTTGCGATTTAGTTATTGGATTTTCTTGTTTTTCGATGCAATGTAATATATGGTTCTTCTTTTTTTTTGTTTTAGTGGATTTTTTTTATTTGGTTAAGACAATATTTTCTTGCTTTAATTTCATTTCCTGATTGAATTGGCTCAAACTAAATAAATAAAAATTAAATTTCATGTAATCGGTTTAGTAACAGATTTTATTTGCATATTTCGTAAATTCTTTTTGGTTTTATTAATGAGTTTTAGATTACAATTTCAATTATTATTTTTGCTACTTTTAGTATAGCCTTATGACTATTTGATTGTTTTCATTCTACCACAAATACATTTAGAAATCTCTAAATGCTAAAGAAGAAAAATGAATACAAATCTCAAATTTATTATATGAGATACATTATCAAACGCCAACCATTTAAATACAGAGTGATTAATTACAAATTATAACATGTATGCATATCTTGAGTTAATCAACATTGTTTTGACATTCACGCATATTTTTATCTTTCTCCTTAAATGTTGAATTTCAGGCAACAACCTATTTTCTAAGCGAAAATTATCATGTAGCAAATTACATGATTATAATTTTTACAAATTCAATATTGGATTGAATCTCCGGCATAGTTGATAAAAGGGCTCTTAATTGCAAAGCACAGCTAGGTGTGTCCTTGCTGCTTTTAAAGTGTTGAAGCGCAGAAATGCAAATGGTGATAAAAAAAAAATTCCCTAATATGAGTGTGCTTTGTAATTTTTTTGGGATTGTTTGGTCATTTTTTTATAAGAAGAACTAATTTATTTGTAGATTTATGGATTATGCAAATTTAATCTTAATCCAAAATTACTCGAATACTGATTTTGCTAAAGTTTGTGATAAAATTCGTGGAGTCTTTACAACAGAATGAAAAGATGTAATAATGTTTTCTCTAGATTTTGTGGTAGGCTTAAGAGATTTATTTAAAGGGAATGAAATTTGGTTCATCTACTGAATAAGGAATTTTCACACGGTTCATTGTTCGAACTAATGACCAAATCATAATGTCTGTATATCTCGTACTGAGTTTTATTTTTTCATTATTTGGATGAAATATATAATGGTGCAGATATAGGATGCCTCTTGATGTAGAAACTTCACATTTTAAAAATAGAAAAATAAAAAAACAGGTGGGGAAAGATAGAAAATAAAAATGATGATTGTGGAAGAACACTTGTATGATTGATGACATGTTAACATATTTTTACGTAATAGAATTGACGTGAAGGCATTTATAATATCTGGTATAAGGCTGTTGCATTCCTATAAAAAGGCTCTTGTATTTATCAAATTTATTTGCAATGGTCTGTCACTAACATTTGTTTCCAATGTGAGAACTTGTTTCAAGTTTATCTTTTATTTCAAAAAATTACACGTGTTCAGTATGTAATTAATTTTATTATTAACATTCTAGCTATTCGTGGATGAATGAGACTCAATATATTTAGAAAAAAATGTGTAGCATAGTTAGTTCTTAAGCTTTTATGAAACTTGTGATTACCAAGTACAATCTACATCGTATGATTTTGCTTATTTTACTTTGCAACTATTCTTCACTTATGTCAACTTTCTTGTATTTTATTTTCTGCATAATTTTTTCTTTCAATTTATTTCAATTACACTTGGGTGAAATGTTGGAGATTTCTATTCAAATATGGTATTTCGCTTCACTAAAGTTTCTTCTCGTTGTACAAAGTCGACTTTGGTTTTAGCAATGCCTTTATCAAATGATGTGCGTACAAGCAAAGATGATGGAATTATAGATGATGCAAATACTCGTTGTCAACACTTGGGTATCATATTTGTCCTATATTTCTAAACTTATAGTACCAAAGATCGACACATTAGAGTTTAACGTTCATTACTATGTATGTTTTTATCGTGTAGGTTCTTATGCTCCCACTCCGGTAAGTTCTACACATGTCATAAAGAAAGAATTCATGTTGGAAAAATCAAAGTTGTAGTGCCGCCATCAATTGATTTGTTTGCTACTGAAAGATGTGAAACTTGTTCAAGACGTGCAACATTCGATTCTCTTGTCATACTGGTTAACAATATTTGTAGTAGTAGTAGTAGGGAAAATCCATGCAAATCACTACATCAAGCATATGTAAATAGATGAATGCGTGTGCAGTCCTTTTACGTCGTACTTCATTCTCTCATTTTATCATGCCTATTATAAGACAAACACGCATACATTTACCAAGCAACCTTAACTAAAGACGTGCTAGATTGGCTATTGATACTGCAAGACGTAGAAAAGCATGTGCATATCAAACAAGTACAAACCAAATAGATGTAAGAGTTGTAGATTGTGCTTGACGAAAAAAAGCACGTGTTGCACAAACCATACATCAACGAGAAAATGCTCTTGCTATAGATAATGCGCGTCAAAAATGATTACGTGAAGGATGACGAGTGAGCAACGATCAAGGGAAAAAAGTTTACATACTTTTGCCATCGATAAAAATATGTTGAATCATCCATTGACACTCTCTACTGCACAATATTTTAAAAAATCTTGTGGAGAACTTATTTGGGTTAGTTTCTCGAGCAAGTTGTATCTAATTTCCTAGGATTAAAAGTTCAGAAATATGTAGACATTGTTCAGGACAGATCTGACGTGGATTGAAATGTCTTAAGTTTAGTGCATAAAATTTAATGGATCTTGGCGTCATTCCTATTGAGTTATCACGTCTAACCAATTTGGAGCAAATTCTTATTGCTCGAGTACACCCGATGATGTCTGTATATCGTGGCAAAGGCCAACTGATGTCAAATTTTAATTAACTCGCAAGTGTACGAATCTAGTGGAATATAGATAGGTAAAAACGAGGTCGATCCCACAGAGACTGCTATGAGGAAGGTGTAATTTAATCCCAATTAAGCATTATTATAGGCTAGTTGAGTCGAAAAGAGTTGTGTTGAAATTATTTAATTTAAAGAATAACTAATTATGCGAAAATAATGAGATTGAATAATCAAGAAGTGTAAAACACCAAGGTTTCGGAATCCACCATTGTCTAACTTAGCAATCATCTAATCATTCATTAATTCCCAAAGAAAACATACGACAACACGAAATCAATCTATTGTCGTCCCTAAAGATTTATCAATTAAGTCCAAAAGAAGAGAATCAAATATAGGCCCCCTTATGCTTCAAACATAAATCACTTAAGCATTTTTCATATCAAATTCCATTGAAAGAAGACAAAGAATCAAAGATTACCTAAGCATTCTATGTATCCCAATAAGAATAAAAGAAGATGAAAAATCAAAAGCAATTAATAGAAACTATTTAAGCATCAAGCATGGATTAATTAAACCAATATCTAACTATAAAAAATACATGATATTTAAGATGAAAGAAATTATATTTAATTAATCTAGTTAAGAACGAACCATGAACGTTAAAGCTCTAAAAAGGAATCAAACGAATAACAAAATAATCACTTAATTAAAACAAGGTTTCATCGTCTACCTTGGCTAAAGAAAATTAGAAAAACATAATTAAACTAGAAAAACAAGAATTGATAGAACCCGGCATGGATTGAAGGAGAAGAAATCTTCAAACACTCTTGATTGTCGGCCGCTTGTCTTCTTGTTTTCTTCCGTCTTCCCTTGATTCGGCTCCCAAAAATCCTTCCTTTTGTTATGAGAATATATCTCATATTTATACTACCCTAATTGTGCCCCAAAATATCTCAAGAAGACCTAAAAACTCGTTCAAAACGTTTCCAAGTTGAATTGGGACTCAAAAAAGGAAAGAAAATAAAACACAAAATCACGTGATCGCCTGTGCCATTTCCGGGCGATCGCCTGTGCACGGAATTTTGTTTCGCTCGCTCGCTCAGTCGATTGTGCGGGCGTTCGCCCGAAGACTAACTCGGGCGAGTGCTTGACTTGTTGTTTGTGTAATTTGCAATCCGGTCCTTTCAGTTTCCACGTGCAACCAATTTGGTCCTTCAACTTTAGGTCTTGATAATTTCAGTCCTCCAACTTTTATAACATCAACTTTGGTCCTTCAACTTTACATCCTCTCCAGTTTAGTCCCTCAACTTTGCATCATCTCCAGTTTAGTCCTCAACTTTGGGTTGAGTGCAATTGAGTCCTTGAACTTATGAGATATCTTCTAAATCATTGCTCTTTTGCCCAAACTTCTCCAATTGTTCACCAACAAGTCCAAAACCGAAATAAAACAATAATAAACTAGATTAAGTAGAAAAGCAACTATTTGACGACATAAATGATTAATTAAAGGCCAAAATAAGTGCATAAAACGCACTTATCAAACACCCCCAAACTAAACCTTTGTTCGTCCTCGAACAAAACAAAACTAAAATATAAATTAAAACTACGCTAATGTAATCATGGAAAATTAGTTAATGTTAAACTCCTTACCATATGCCTCAAGTTCAAAATAAAGCAACACTATTAAAAGGATATTAAACAACAAAGACAAAAATTTTCACTTATCCGATGCTCGACCTCGTGTGAGTGTGTGAATAGCCAAAAATTAAACTTATACACGTATTAGACCATGACCAATATTGTGTGGTTGATATTTCAAAGTAATCCCGAACCCTTTGTAGTCATTTATTTCCTTGCACCTCTCGTAAGTTATCACACTTCTAAAGCTTTTCTCTCAAATCCCGAGGTGTTCTAGCGAAGTTGGTTTCTATTGATCATCACAATGCTCTTTCTTTTCAACGAAAGTGGTAAAACTTAGCACTTGTATTTCGAGAATTAGGATGGTGAGAGGTTTCTAAATTCTCATCTTCGCCTCTAAGGTTCTAATCTAGCAATCCTTCCCGAGCACTTCTACTTTTTTTTTATTTAACTCGCATTACAGCCTTACATCCTGTGGCAATACTTCTCTTTCACTAGCTTTCGTGGTGACCCCAGTAGCGAGCTTTGGGTCGATGACTCCCAAGTCGATGATCATAGGGCACCGGGTTTGAAAATACCCTAGCAGCACTTAATTGCTCGAGTCCCATGTGCTAATAGAGGAGTGAAGATGTAAATTTATAAATGTCGCTTTTTTTTTTTTTTTTTTTTTTTTTTTGTTTTCTTATTTTAGATCTGGGACTCATGTAGCGAGCTTTGGGGTCGATGACTCCCAAGTCGATGACCATAGGGCACCGTGTTTCAAGATACCCTTACTGCACTTAATTGCTCGAGTCGATATTTCATTCAATTTTATCACCGCGAGTAGTGCTCGATTGAGATTCCTTGACTATAACCCATTCAACCAAAGATGAGATCCGTAAAATCCAAACCATCAAAAGTCTTAGAACAAAAGTAGTAACTTTAACACCCCAAACTGTTCTCAAAAAAATGCTTTAGTCACTAGCTCTAAGAATGTAGGAACGGAATTTTTATCATGATACTCATCAATAATATCAACACAAACACTCAAGTCATGTCTCCAATAAACGATAAGTCAATAGTGGCTATGTGCTTCCATAATCGTGTCTAACATGGATAAGTATCTGATAAAAGAACGAGTTCAAGTGTTGTCTAATAGTCTACTAAAATGTACTCAATTTTGAACATATATCATCATTGGCGGCAAGATATTCAACAAGAACTAGAATTTTTTTTTTTTTTTCAAAACCATTTCGCCATTACCTGCACTGTAATGATAAGCAAATCAGAAGTTCTTAAGTAACACGATATTTTATAACCCACCCCCAAACAAAAACCTTACATTGTCCCCAATGTAAGAATAACATAAAGCACAGAGTAGGAGAGAAAAGATCAGTTACTCCCCAGGGATAGATGTGGAGAAGAAGGATCTGCCTAGTATGTAGTGGACTCAGAAGTAGTGCCGGGACCCTTGGTCAGAAGATGATTGCCTACATAATATCCAAGCGGCTCGCAAAGTGGGGCATCCTGCGCGTGACAAGGTGAGACCTAATAAGTGCAATAAAATAAAAACTAATAAATTATTTAAACTATCTAAAACTACTACATATAAAGCAAAAAATAAAGGGTAAGAAAATGGGTTGCCTCCCATTAAGCGCTTATTTATAGTCATTAGCTTGACTTATTGTCCGATTGCCTTTACAAGACTCTGAATAATGCTTTGGAGGACCCGCTTTGCTTGCACCTATTGACTTTGGCACTTGTTGGAAGTGGCTCAATTGTACATTTCCATTCGGTTGTACCCATGACAAAAGCGGATCTAAACAAAATATTCACCTCTTCTATACCACTATCAACATCAAAATAAGAATCCAAATGAGTTAAGCACATGTTTAACGCATCATCACAATTAGTGTAAGCAAGACAATCATCATCTAATGCTTCTATCATGTCCACATCAGCAACATCCTCATTATCATGTGGTAACTTGTTGACATTAAAAATATTTAGTTCGACTGTCATGTTGCCAAAGGATAGTTGCATAACTCCATTCCTGCAATTAATAATAGCATTAGATGTTGCCGTAAAAGGACGACCAAAAATTACGGGAATATGTTTTGTAGAGTCTCGCATTTGGTTGAGTATCAAGTACAACAAAATCAACAGGAAAATAAAACTTGTCAACTTTGTATCAAAACATCCTCTACAATTCCTCGGGGTACTTTCACAGATCTATCGAAGCAAGTTGTAAAATCATAGATGTTGGTTTTAACTCGCTTTAGTCCAAGTTGCATATACACGTAATAAGGAAGAAGATTAACACTAGCTCTTAAATCTAGCAAAGCTTTCTCAATTTTATGGTTTCCTAAGATGCATGAGATAGTAGGACAACCTGGATCTTTAAATTTCGGAGGAGTGTTGCTTTGAATTATAGAGCTAACTTGTTCAGTTAAAAATGCCTTCTTGTGCATATGTAGTTGTCTCTTTGTTGTACATAGATCTTTCAAAAATTTAGCATAGGCAGGAACTTGCTTAATAGCATCAAGTAAAGGGATATTTATGCTTACCTGCTTGAAGATGTCCATCATGTCATTGATGGAATTACCTTGCTTTACCTTTGTGAGCCTCTGAGGATATGGGGCTTTTGGAATGTAAGATGGCTCATTGTCCTCTTTGGGAGCTTCTTGGATTGAATCATCAGTTGGAACAGTACCTGGAGAAAGTGGTTGAGAAGTGGTTTGCTTTGAGATGTCCACTTTGTTGTCAAACAGTTTTCCACGTCGCAAAGTCATGATTGATTTAGCCTCTTCATGTTGCACTCCTTTAGGATTAGGAAATGGCTGACTAGGAAACTTTCATTCTCAATAGTTGTTTCCAATCGTTGGACCTGATGAAGCAAGTTGTCCCATCATGTTTTCAAGATTGGAGATGGATTGTGCTCGAGAGTTCGGGTGGCGCTGCACTTCATTCTTAAACTCAAGAATTGTGTGATTCTGATGCTCTAATGCAGCTTGTGTAGCTTTTGTCAAGTTATGAATTGCTTCCTCCCATGGTTTTGGCCTGTGAAAAATTGTGATTGAATTGTTGAGTAGCCTCTTTGGGGCTTGACCTTTCAGATCATCCTGTTGAAACCCCGTGACCAAGAGAAATTGGGGTGGTCCCTCCAACTGGGTTATAGGTGTTGGAGTAAGGATTGTAAGGAGGCTTCCTCATCATGTTGAGGGCCTTAGCTTGCTCAAGACCGCTACGGTTCGAGGACTATTGATCGTCAATGAGGTCAATTTGCGAGAGATGTCATCTATCATGCACTTGACTTCTTTGATTTCTGAGCTAGGTTCACCGCTGCGAATCTCATAGATACCCCTTTTCTTTGGCTCGGTTCTAGAGGATCCGTTCATTGTTGTGAATTGTCACCGCTTTTGAAAGAAGCTCCAAATCTCCGTAGCATTTTTAGACATCGCTCTCCACCACTTGTGGCCATCAACCACTCTTGAATATGTGGTAGCAATCCCTCCAAAAAGTATTGGCATAAATGCCATTTTTCATAACCGTGATGTGGACATTTCATAAGAAGCCCATTGAATCTCTCCCAAGCTTCATAGAATGGTTCTTCGCCTCTCTGCACAAACTCGAAACTTCCTCGCGAATAGCATTAGTTTTGTGTTGGAAAATATTTGTTCAAAAATTTAGCAACCATTTGTTCCCAAGAAGTAATACTATTTATGTGCAATGTATTAAACCAAGATCTAGATCTATCTTTCGAGAGAAAAGGAAATAGACTTAAGTTTAACATTATCGGAGACACATTCTCATATTTAAATGTTTCACATACAAAGATAGAAGTCGATCCGATGATTATAAGGTTCTTCACTATCTAAACCATAGAAAGATGGGAGACAGTTAAGCACACTCGGTTTAAGCTCAAAATTCCTAGCTGTGACCTGAGGGTATTGTATGCATGAGGTGCTCAAATTAGCCAATGGACTAAAATAGTCCCTGAAAGGTCTCTCCTCAATTTCATCCCCCATAGCTACTATTGCTTCGATTTCTTCAATTTTATCTAGATTAGTGGCTCGTTTTTGTTGGTGAAAAGTCCTTTCAATTTCACTATCTAGATGTTCTAGCTTAAGTTCTAGAGATCTACGACCAAGCATGCACAATGCAGATTTTTGATTTTTTTGAAATTTTTTTTTTTAAATAAATAAAAAAAACGAAAATAAAAAAAATAAAATCCTAAATTATAACTAGTCAAGAATGAAATTAACTAAAATTAAATTAACCTTCGCCTTGAGTCCCAAGAAGCGCGCCAAAAACTTGATGTCAAATTTTAATTAACTCGCAAGTGTACGAATCTAGTGGAATATAGATAGGTAAAAACGAGGTCGATCCCATGAGATCGCTATGAGGAAGGTGTAATTTAATCCCAATTAGCTCGTTATTATAGACTAGTTGAGTCGAAAAGAGTTGTGTTGAAATTATTTAATTTAAAGAATAACTAATTATGCGAAAATAATGAGATTGAATAATCAAGAAGTGTAAAACACCAAGGTTTGGAATCCACCATTGTCTAACTTAGCAATCATCTAATCATTCATTAATTCCCAAAGAAAACATACGACAACACGAAATCAATCTATTGTCGTCCCTAAAGATTTATCAATTAAGTCCAAAAGAAGAGAATCAAATATAGGCTCCCCTTATGCTTCAAACATAAATCACTTAAGCATTTTTCATATCAAATTCCATTGAAAGAAGACAAAGAATCAAAGATTACCTAAGCATTCTATGTATCCCAATAAGAATAAAAGAAGATGAAAAATCAAAAGCAATTAATAGAAACTATTTAAGCATCAAGCATGGATTAATTAAACCAATATCTAACTATCAAAAATACATGATATTTAAGATGAAAGAAATTATATTTAATTAATCTAGTTAAGAACGAACCATGAACGTTAAAGCTCTAAAAAGGAATCAAACGAATAACAAAATAATCACTTAATTAAAACAAGGTTTCATCGTCTACCTTGGCTAAAGAAAATTAGAAAAACATAATTAAACTAGAAAAACAAGAATTGATAGAACCCGGCATGGATTGAAGGAGAAGAAATCTTCAAAAACTCTTGATTGTCAGTCAGTTGTCTTCTCTTGTTTTCTTCCGTCTTCCCTTGATTCGGCTCCCAAAAATCCTTCCTTTTGTTATGAGAATATATCTCATATTTATACTACCCTAATTGTGCCCCAAAATATCTCAAGAAGACCTAAAACTCGCTCAAAACGTTTCCAAGTTGAATTGGGACTCAAAAAGGAAAGAAAATAAAACACAAAATCCACAATGATCGCCTGAGGCCATTCCCGGCGATCGCCTGTGCACGGAATTTTGTTTCGCTCGGCCTCAAATTGTCAAGGCGTTCGCTTGAAGACTAACACGGGCGAAAGTGCCCACTTGTTGTTTGTGTAATTTGCAATCCGGTCCTTTCTGGGTTTCCGTCGCAACCAATTTGGTCCTTCAACTTTAGGTCTTGATAATTTCGGTCCTCCAACTTTTATAACATCAACTTTGGTCCTTCAACTTTACATCCTCTCCAGTTTAGTCCTCAACTTTGCATCATCTCCGTTTAGTCCCTCAACTTTGGGTTGAGTGCAATTGAGTCCTTGAACTTATGAGATATCTTCTAAATCATTGCTCTTTTGCCCAAACTTCTCCAATTGTTCACCAACAAGTCCAAAACTGAAATAAAACAATAATAAACTAGATTAAGTAGAAAAGCAACTATTTGACGACATAAATGATTAATTAAAAGGCCAAAATAAGTGCATAAAACGCACTTATCACCAACAATACAAATACAGTGGCAATGTGATAAACTTTGCTCAAGATATGAACTCAATAGCTACTGTTTTGTCGTTCAAACTGAGTAATTTATCTGCGATATTGAATGTGAATAGAGGCGGGACACATGTTGTTAAAGAATTTCGTGTACGACGTAAGTATGTTCGACAAGCATTAGTTTGGCTAAAACAAAATCATCTTTATTATCGAGACATAACCATTGACGAGTGTTCCTTGGAAACATTACCACATGATGGCATACATGAAGATATTCTACATGCTCGTGAAGATAATATACATAATTCAAATGCAAATCAACCGACAAATGTTGTGGAAGATGACATATGGGGGCCTCTTGAGATTGTTAACCAAAATGTTCACATTGATGATTTTCATGCCGTTTGGACTATTTGTGCAGGGCCTCAACCTAATCAACAAGCATGTATACATAGGGCATTACATGTAGCCGATGCCGATCATAATATTGCTCATTTACATTTGACAAATAAGATTATTGATGAGTTTTCAACACCGGGTATATTTCAATGGTTTTTTCAGCATTATTTCCATATAGAAATGCAGATTTTAGACAAGCTTGTCCAAGAAAGTTGAATCCTTCAGAATACTTTCAGTATTTGATGAAATATATTGATGGACATTTTGCTAAAGATTCACGATTTCGATATTTTGCTTGGAATTCTATCTCAAGATGGCATGCTCTTGCTTTAAGTGATGTGTATGTGAAGAAAAATCCTATAGATACTGAGTTATCTATACAAGATATTCAGTATATGGTTGCTTCTGGTGACAAGCACCTTGCTACTCACATTTTTTATTATGCAAAGTCAATCTGATGAACACGTTCTTACTGGTATACAAGATTGAAAGAGTTAACTGCAATGGTAAAATAATTAGGGGCACATACAATATTTTTTATACTAAGTGCTGCTGACTTGCAATGGCCAAAATTTTATGACCAGTTGGATCCTTCAACCAACTTCAAAAGTTGGTCAAAATTGATTTAAGGAAAAGACGAGCGAAGTTACTTTACTATAACTCGTGTGTCGTTGCATAGTTCTTTCAAACAAGAAAATGATCTTTTCTTTAAACATTTTTTAATAAATGAGTTTGGCGTGATTGATTTTTGGTATCGGTTTGAATAGAAACATCGAGGAAGTGGGCATCTTCATGGAATTTAATGGATTAAAGACGCTCTAGATGTTTATTATATAACAACAACTGATGATGACATGAAAAGAGTAATAGAATATTTTGATATAATTTTTGTACTGATAACTCAGATGTTACGATCTATATCCCTCTGCAAAAACAACCTTGCGCACGCGTCTTGTCAATAGACGTTGATCTTGAATCAGATGACAACGATTATGTATATTTAGTGAATTGGGTCAGGCGACTTTCTAAATGCGGAACTTATTGTTTACGTTTACATAAAACAACAAAGTAGATGTTGTGTCGATTTAGGTACCCTTTTGATGTCTTGAACATTCTTCAATTATTGAAGATTTCCTAACAGTCACATGTTTTGGTTCTTAGGGCATCAAAATGATCTATTGGTGTCTTCTCATAATAGGAAAGTCCTTTATACTAAGCGAGCAAACATTGATTGGTCACCGGTTCTTTTAGTTCAGTTAGTGATACATTACTTTGCCAAATATGCTTTTAAAGCCGAACCTGCATTGAAAACATTTACAGAGACTTTGCGAAAAATTGTAGATGATATTTGTCGACCATGTCCAACATCAAGATCTGCAATCGAACGCTTATTGATTAAAAGTTTTTTTGAAAGGGATATATCTACTCAAGAAATTTGTCACTTGCTTATGGGTTACCCTCTTACAAAGTCATCATGAAGGTTTGTACTTTTAAACGTCAGTGAGAAAAGTATGTTCCCATCAATTGTACGACAAAGCCGTGGTGCAAATGGTGAAGATGTTGTGGAAACATATCGAAGTTTTGTGATTCGATACATGTCTCATCCTTTTGATTACGAATATTTGTCCCTCATTCAGATGGCAAAGAAACACTACTTTAGCAAAAATCTTTGGCATAAATCTAAAGTTGAATCTATTGTACATATCATTCCAAAATTGAAGGCAATGAACTTGTTCAAAATGGTAAAAACTGGAATTATATTGTCGCCAACAATTTTTACTTCATTACCTTTAAGTTTTACTTCATTACCATTACCGCAGTTTAGTTGAAGCAAAAGGTGAGTTTGAGACGTGGGCTATACGATATGTTGACTTTGGTTTGGCCATTAATGATACTATTAATACTACTGATTAGGTTAATGATAAATTCAAGAAGACGAAGATATATATCTAGAAGTTGAAGGGGTACCTCTTGAAGAATGGATGCTCGCAGCATCAATGGGGCTATCATTTTATTATGGGATAGATGTTGAATTGAGATTTAGAGATTTTGACACAACCTACAATTGGACAGAAGGTTTATATCGATATCAGAACATTGATATAAAAAGGAAATTTATCAGCTCAACAACGATTTGCCCATGATTTAATATTGACTTCTCTTCGAGAACAATGACCTATCTATATGATTATTTCGGGAGAGCAGGCACCGGGAAGTCCACACTCATTAATGCAATTGTACACTCTGTATTTAATTTATTTCATTCCAATAAAGAAGTTCGGATCATGACTCCAACTAGAGTTGTTGCATTTAATATTGGTGGAGCCACAATCCACCATGAACTTGCAATAAGTGCAGAGAGAAAACCTTCCCAACCATACACACATATAAGTAGTGATCAATGTAGACGGATGCAAGAGGACTTCAAGGATACTAAATTGATTATCATTGATGAATATAACATGTTAGGGAGAGCACTGATTGTCAATGTTGACCTTCGTTGTCGGGATATATTTGTAAACAATGAATCATTTGGGGGTGTTTCCGTTGTACTTGTTGGTGATATGCTTCAGTTGCCTCCCGTATTTGATAGTCCATTGTATTAAGGTAATGAAAATTATATGCAACAATGTGGTACACTTGCATATTTTGTCTTTAATAAATGTATTCGACTATCACACATATTTCGACAAGTAGGAGAAGTTCAGGCATCACTGAGAGAAGCTTTACATAGACTTAGTGATGGAACATCTACCATTGAGGATTGGTATATGCTCAAGACTCAAGATTACTCAACACTTATTGCTGAAGAGATGAATAATTTTAGGCACTTTCCGTCCGTTTCCTACAAAACAGTCGGCTATTAAATCATGGGCTATTCGTTGTTGAGCTGATAAATCAGTAAGTTGAACAACAACGTTATTGTTTACCAACTCACTATTAGAATCTTCTCCAACACCGAATGACTATGGATAAATTTCCTTTCTATATCAATGTTCTAATATCGATATAAACCTTCTGCCCAATTGTGTGTCGTGTCAAAATCTTTAAATCCCAATTCAACATCTATCCCATAATCAAAAGATGGCCTCATTGACGCTGTGAGTATCCATTCTTCATGAGGTACCCCTTCAACTTCTAGATATATATCTTCGTCTTCCTAAAATTCATCATTAACCTAATCAGTAGTATTAACAGTATCATTCATGGTCACATCTAAGTCAACATATCGTATAGCCCACGTCTCAAACTCACCTTTTTCTTCGACTAAACTGCGGTAATGGTAATGAAATAAAACTTGTTGGCGACAATATAATTCTCAGTTTTAACCATTTTGAACAAGTTCACTGCCTATAATTTTCAAAATGATATGTACAATAGATTCAACTTTAGAATTGTGCCAAATAGTTTTGCTAAAGTAGTGTTTCTTTGCCATCTGAATGAGGGACAAATATTTGTAATTAGAAGGACGGACATGTATCGAATCAAAAAACTTAGATCTGTTCCCAAAACATCTTCTCCATTTGCACCATGGCTTTGTCGTACAATTGATGAAAACATACTTTTCTCACTGATATTTAAAACTACAAACTTTCGTGACGACTTTGTAAGAGTAGGGGTGGGCGTGGGTCGGGTTGGGTCGATTTGGGCCCAACTCGACCCGAACCGATTTAAAATCGGTTTGGAGAAATCAATCCGAAAAAAAAATTTGAAAATGGGCTCGAAACCGACCGAACCGACTCGGTCGGTTCGGTTTTCATTCGGTCGGGTTCAAGAACAAAAAAAAATTTTTTTTTTTAAAACAAGTCGGTTTCGGGTTGGGTTTTACCCAACCGAAACCCACCCGATCGGGCCCAAAATTGACCCGAACCAACCCGAGTTGGTTGTTTCGGATCAGTTAGTCGTTTTTCGATTTTTTGTCCACTCTCGTAAGAGAGTAACCTAGAAGCAAGTAACAACTTCTTGAGCGAGATGTATCGCGTTCGTAAACACTTTTAATCAACAAGCGTTTGATTACATATTTTGCTATTGGACATAGTCGACGAATATCATCTACAATTTGTCGCAAAGTCTCTGTAAATGTTTTCGATGCAGGTTCGAGTTTAGAAGCATATTTAGCAATGTAATGTATCACTGACTGAATTGAAAGAATAGTTAACCAATCAATGTTTGCTCGCCCTATTATGAGAATATACCAATGGATCATTTTGATGCCCTAAGAACCGAAACATGTGATTGTTATGAGGATCTTTAATAGTTGAAGAATGTTCAAGAACATCATAAGAGTATCTAAACCGACACAACATCTGCTTTGTTGTTTTATGTAAACGCAAACAATAAATTCCGCATTTAGAATGTTGTATGACCCAATCCACTAAATATGCATAATCGTTGTCATCTCAATCAAGATCAACGTCTATTGACAAGACGTGAGCGCAATAGTCTTTTTGCAGAGGGATAGAGTTTATAATATCTGGATTATCAGTACAAACAAGTCGATCAAATTATTCGATTACTCTTTTCATGTCATCATCAGTTGTTGTTATACGATTAACATTTGAAGCATCTTTAATCTATAAAAATCCACGAACATGCCTACTTCCTCGATGTTTCCATTCAAACCGATACCAAAAATCAATCACACCGAACTCCTTTATTAAAAAATGTTTAAAGAAAATATTAGTTCTTGTTTGAAAGAATGATGCAACGACACACGGCTTAAATCAATTTCTGAAAAACTGTTGAGTTTAGTTGAAGGATCCAACATGTCATACAATTCTGGCCATTGCAAGTCAGTAACACTTAGTATAAAAAATATTGTAGGTGTCCCTAATTGTTTTACCATTGCCGTTAACTCTTTCAATCTTGTATAATAGTGAGCACGTGTTCCTCGGATTGACTTTGCATAATAAGAAATACAAGTAGCAAGGTGTTTGTCACCAGAAGCAACCATATACTGAATATCTTGTATAGATAACTCAGCATATGTAGGATTTTTCTTCACATACACATCATCTAAAGCAAGATCACGCCATCTTGAGATAGAATTCCAAGAAAAATATCAGAATCGTGTATCTTTAGCAAAACGTCCATCAACATATTTTATCAAATACTGAAAGTATTCTGAAGGGTTCAACTTCCTTGGACGAGCTTGTCTATAATCTACATTTCCATATGGAAATAATGTTGGAAAAACCATTGAAATATACCCCGATGTTGAAAACTCATTAATAACTTTATTTGCCAAATGCATGCGAGCAATAGTATGATCAGCATCGCTATATGTAATGCCCTATGTATACATGCTTGTTGATTAGGTTGAGGCCCTACACAAATAGTCCAAACGGCATGAAACTCATCAATGTGAACATTTTGGTTAACAATCTCAGGAGGCCCCTCTATGTCATCTTCCACAACATCTGTCGGTTGATTTGCATTTGAATTATGTGCATTATCTTCACAAGCATGTAGAATATCTTCAAGTATGCCATCATGTGGTAATGTTTCCAATGAGCACTCGTCAATAGTTATGTCTCGATAATAAAAATGATTTTATTTTAGCCAAACCAATGCTTGTCGAACATACTCACGATGTACGCGAAATTCTTTAATAGCTTGTTTTCCAGTTCTATTCACAATCTATATCATAGATAAATCACCGGCCTGAACAGAAAAACAATAGCTATTGAGTTTACATCTTTAGCAAAGTTTATCACATTACCACTCTATTTATATTGTTGGCCTTTGTCATGATATACAGACATCATCGGGTATACTAGAGCAATAAGAATTTGCTCTAAATTGGTTAGACGTGATAACTCAATAAGAACAACGCTAGGATTTATTAAATTTTCTACACTGAACTTAAGGGGGTTCAATTCATGTCCGACCTGTCCTGAATAATATGTACATATTTGTAAACTTTTAATACCAGAAAATAATATACGACATGTTGAGCAACTAACTCACATAAGTTCTCAATAGGATTTCTGAAAATATTGCGTAGTAGAGAGTGTCAATGGATGATTCAACATATTTCCATCAATGGCAAGAGTATGTAAACCTTGTTTCCTTGATCGTTGCTCACTCGTCTGTCCTTCACATAATCATTTTCGATGCTCATTATCTATAGTAAGAGGATTTGCTCGTTGCTGTATGGTTTGTGCAATACATGCTTGTTTCTATTGAGCACAATCTACAGCTCTTACATCTGTCCAGTGCGTACTTGTTTGCTTTGCACGTGCTTTTCTACATCTTGCAGTATCAATAGCCTGTCTAGCACATCTTTCATTAAGGTCGCTTAGTTAATGTACGCATGTTTGTCTTATAATATGCATGATAAAAGGAAAGAATGAAGTACGATGTAAACGGACTTGCACGTATTCCTCTATTTACATATGCTCGATGTAGTGATCTACATGGATTTTTCCTACTACTACTGCAAATATTACTAACCGGTATGACAAGAGAATCAAATGTTGTACGTCTTTGATGATTGTACGTCTTGAACGAGTTTCACGTCTTACAGTAGCAAATAAATCAATTGATGGTGGCACTACAACTTCGATTTTTCCAACATGAATTATTTCTTTACGTCGTGTGTAGAACTTACCAAAGTGGGAGCATGAAGGACTTACACGATAAAAACAAACATAATAATAAACATAAAACTCTAATGGATCGATCTTTGGTAATATAAATTAGAAGTATAGGACAAATATGATACCCAAGTGTTGACAACGAGTATTTGCATGGTCTATAAATTCACCATCTTTACTTGTACGTACATCATTTGATAAAGGCATTGCTATCACCAAAGTCGACTTTGTACGAAAAGAATAAACTTTAGTGAAGTGAGATACCATATTTGAATGAAGTCACCTACATTTCACCCAAGTGTAATTGAATTAAATTGAAAGAAAAAATTATACAGAAAATAAAATACAAGAAATCTGACATAAGTGAAAGATAGTTGCAAAGTAAAAGAAGTAAAATAATACATGTAGATTGTACTTGGTAATCACAAGTTTCACGAAAGCTTAAGAACCAACTATGCTACACATTTTCTTCTAAATATATTGAGTCTCATTCATCTACGAATAGCTAAAATGATAATAATAAAATTAATTACATACTGAACACATGTATTTTTTTTGAAATAAAAGATAAATTAGAAACAAGTTCTCACATTTGAAACAATATGTTAGTGACAGACTATTGCAAAGAAATTTGGTAAATATAAAAGCCTTTTTATAGGAATGCAACAACCTTATACCAGATATTATAAATGCCTTCACGTCAATTCTATTACATAAAAATGTGATAACATGTGATCAATCTTACAAGTATTCTTCCACAGTCATCATTTTCATCCCTATCTTTCCCCACCTGTTTTATTATTTTTCTATTTTTAATTTTCATTCGAAATGTGAAGTTTTAATGAAATTGCACCAAGAGGACCCCCATGTACATCAAGAGGTATCCTATATCTTCACAATTATATATTTCATCCAAAAAATGAAAAAATAAAACTCAGTGCGAGATATATAGACATTATGATCTGGTCATTAATTCGAACAATGAATCATGCGAAAATTCCTTATTTAGCAGATGAACCGATTTTCATTCCCTTTAAAAAAATCTCCCAAGGCTTCCACAAAATCCAGAAAAAATATTATTACATCTTTTCATTATGTTGTAAAGATTCCATGAATTTTATTCACGTCAAGTTCTCATTTTAGAGCCAAAATCTCAACATTTTGAACCCACATTCACCAATTTTGGTATTCTATCACAAATCGGCTCTCCACATCTTGGATACAAGGGTGCCCTTCCACCACCACAATAGATGACTAGTGTAAAGCATATACGTATCAAAGACTCTAGAGAAAGAGAATGAGAGAGAAGTAAATAGCTTCAGCTCTATGGCAAACTCAGAGCTTCATGAGAATAGCAATCGACACAAACATCTCTCCAAATACACTCCAAGTTTAAATGTGCAATGCTAAAAATGTTGTAAACAATAGTGCCAACAAATTTAGTGAAATTTCAAGTAACTTGAACAATAATCAGTCAGATTTACACAAAATTTGAACAAAATCAGGATTCAAGTAATTTTGGATCAAGATTCAATTGTATAATCCACAAATCTACAAATAAATTAGTTCTTCTTATGAAAAATGATCGAAAATCCCAAAAAATTATAAAGGACACTTGTATTATGGAAATTTTTTATCACCATTTACATTTCTGCGCTTCAACACTTTAAAAACAGACAAAAAAGTAAAAAATCACCGACGCCATTTTTTCGTGCAACTCACGTATCAAACTTTCTTTTTGTTGATATTAAGGTGTCGAAGATCTAACAACACGGAGGCCCTATTTAATTAAGTAAGATCTTCCAACCCTTTACCATAACGTTGGTCTACAGACGGTCATCTTGTTTTGCACTGCTTTTGTTGGACATCTGTTTAACAAGTAGACTGTCTTTGAAAAAGGAAATAATGATCCCAATCAACGATGATTGCGGTCCTAGTTGTGCTTTGCAATTAAGAGCCATTTTATCAATTATGCTGGAGAGTCAATCCAATATTGAATTTGTAAAAATTATAATCATGTAATTTGCTACATGTTAGTTTTCGCTTAGAAAATAGGTTGTTGCCTGAAATTCAACATTTAGGGGGGTGTATTCAAATTGAGACTTTTAAAGACTTTTAAGTTTTTAAAAGTTTAGAGGTATTCAATGTAGACTTTTTAAGAATCTCTAAAAGTATTGGTGTATTCAATTGAGACTTTTAGAAACTTTTAAAAAGTCTTTAAAAGTCATGAGGGTATTCAATTAAAACTTTGTATGAGTCTCTATAAGTTACTGGGGTATTCAAATTGAGAAAGACACAGAGATTCTCTATTTACCGACTTCAGAGACTTTTGGAGACTTTTTAGTGAAAAGTATATATATCAAATCTAAAAAAAAGTCTCTCATCTACCGTGAGATTTGTGAAGACTTAAGAGCCCCAAAATAAAGAACATCCATTTTTTTTTCACTTCTAGGGTTTTTTCGTATCTCTTCCATTCAGGCAAGAATTTGTGTAATCAATAATTTATATGCAATTGTATCTAGAATTTGCAGTAATCAAAACTTTGATATCACATTACATTGTCTTGTATAAAAAATTGAGGATATTTTGCGTAATGAATTTGTAGTATTTTAATTAATGTTTTGGTGGGAATCAAATTTTTCGCTTAATCATTAGAAATTATTCCATCGTGGTAGTTTAGCATTGTTATGGAAATCTTCTGTTGTACTTTGATTATTTTATTAATGTATTTAGCCAAGAATTGATTTGGCATTTAATATTTTAGAAAATAGGTGTGCCATTAATAGGAGTCTTTAGGTGGGAAAACCATTATTTTTTCCATCATTTATATTATTATATATATTTGCTAAAAGATTATTGTGCCAAAAAATGAATTTAAAATACACAATTTTTTTTTATGTTTTCTCTCTATTTTAGAGAATTTTTATTGAAAATAAAGAATGAATCGGTCGATACTTATGTTTTATATACAATAACATATGTTAATCTACTAAAATGTTATTAATTCTTTTTTGGGATTTATGTTATTTGTTAATTTTATTAAGTTGTTATATTTGTTAATAAATATTTTTATTGACATGAGAAATATAATTTATTAATATGAGTTCTTAATTATATGTGTTGTGGGTGTTTTACACATAGAATAAGTTAATTAAAATAATATTATAGTATATAGAAATTTAGCTTGACATTTTAAAAAAAAAATGAAAGTCTATAGAAGTCTACTTAAGTTTTTAATAAAAGTCTACAGAAGTTTAAGGAAGATTTTTATTAATTCCTAACAAATCCATAAAAGTCACTTAAAAGTCCACGAATTCCACAAAAGTCACCCACATATAAAAGTCCATAAAAGTTTTTAAAAGTCTCAATTGAATACACCCCCCTTAAGGAGAAAGATAAAAATATGCGTGAATGTCAAAACAATGTTGATTAACTTAAGATATGCATACATGTTAAAATTTTTAATTAATCACTCTGTATTTAAATGGTTGGCATTTGATAATATATCCGATATAATAAACTTGAGACTTGTATTCATTTTTCTTCTTTAGCGTTTAGAGATTTCTAAATATATTTGTGGCAGAATGAAATCACTCAAATAGTCTTATGGTTATACTAAAGTACCAAAAATAATAATTGAAATTGTAATCTAAAACCCATTAATAAAATCAAAAAGAATTTACGAAATATGCAAATGAAATATATTACTAAACCGATTACATGAAATTTAATTTTTATTTATTTAGTTTGAGTCAATTCAATTAGAAAATGAAATTCAAGCAAGAAAAGATTATCTTAACAAAAAAAAAAAAAAAAAAAATCCAGCAACAAAAAAGAGAAGAACTAAAGATTACATTGCATCGAGAAATAAGAAAAATCCAACAACTAAATTGCAAATCATAAATGAACTTTAAAAATGTGAATCTTTTCTCAATCTACTATGCAAATTGAAATAATACAAACATATATTATTTTAACATCTAACAAATTATATCTGGGATACAATTAAGAAAACGAAAATTCGGGGAGAATAAATAATAATCATCATAAAATGCTAACATCAAAGAAAATCATACACCAGTAATGGGAAGATTATAAAATACCTAATCAAGTAGCTTTGAGTATGATATCAGCTTAATTCCCAGTTTTGAAGGTAGAGATGGGAGATGTTCATCTATCACTCCCACTACCTAAGTCATTTAAGATGCAAGGGAATACAAATTAGAAGAACAAGAAACCATCCACTATGATTATATTATATTGAATAAAAATTCCACAATAATCTCTAAATGGGCATACCAATCATTGGCGGATCCAGCCCAGGGCGTGGGTGGGCTCAAGCCCACCCGGCCCAAAATAAAAAGCTGGAGCAACTAATTGAATTACAGGCCCAGCCCCCCAAAAATTGAAAGAATTAAGACATAGCCCCAAAGTTCAAACCCATTTAAAATTTAATCCCACTAAACATATTGTCGGCAATTATGTCCCGACCCAAAATAAAAAGCTAAAGCAACTAATTGAATTACAGGCCCAGCCCCCCAAAAATTGAAAGAATTAAGACATGGCCCCAAAGCCCAAAGTCCAAACCCATTTAAAATTTAATTCCATTAAACATATTGTCGGCAATTATATTTACTTGAGTGAATTTTATATGAATTTGATTTGTCATTGAGCGATGAATAATGATGTTTACTTGATTTTGAAAAATTATTTCAAATTTTAATAAGTAGAAAAAAAAAGTGCTTAGGATTTTATATATTTTTACATAACAATTTTGTTGAGAGATATCTTGTTAATAAAATAGATATATAATTCTATTATAGAAAAATTTGCAATGACTATTAAAGATCGTCGGACACAACTTTATTTAGCTAGTTTTAGATCTTGAATATTTTTGTGTAATGACTTTTTGTAAATTTTTAAAGATTATGACTTATAAAAAAATTAGATTCTTATAAAAATGGGTTAAGTAATTATAATTTTAGGAAAAAAAAAAAAATCGGGCGCCGCCTCGAACCCCGTAAACCACCCCACCCCTTTATTATATCCCGGATCCGCCCACGATACCAATTTTACACGTTCAGATGATAGGAAGCTTAGCAACTTCCACTTGTAGGGGAAAAATGGAATGTGAGAAACTACTTATATCGCATCAAGTTTAACTACATCAAAAATCACAATATAAATCTATTTCTTCTCAAATCCAAGAAAAAAATGAATACAAATTATAAATAATTGGAAAAAAAAAATTGAACAGCTAGCAAATTATATCCGGGGACAAAACGAAGAAAAAGAAATATCATTTAAAAATCATCATCGACATATTAATCAGATTGAATTTATAATTGAAAAAAAATAGATCAAATTCAAACCTCGATGGAAATTGAGCCTCCAATATCAAATAATTAATAGATATGAGAGATAAAATTGGCTTATTGTTGTGTTGAGAGAGGGTAACCGCAGAAAAAGTAATCAAAAAAATAAATTGGGGTAGAGGACACATCGTTGTTGTTGCTATGAATATGATTTCGAACATATGGATGTATCGATGACAAGAGATTGGAGCAGATTGGATGTGATTTCTAAAAGAGGAATGAATTGAGGATATGAGAATTTAGAAGATTCTAACAGAGGGATGAATTAATATGAAGAATTCTATGAGGGTCGGTTGTTTGTCTTGAAGACAAGACGTATATTAGGTTTCGGGGTGAAAACTTTCCTTACGATTGGTGATATGTTGATTGACCTTGAAAAACCAGTTGCACGAATAGTTTCAAAAAATAATTGTGAAACAGCCACGAAATCTAAGTCGGATCAAGCAAAAGTTTGGAGAAAATACTATGTATATCCGTTGGAGCACGTGTCATGTTTCGTGCTAATGTTGCTACACATTTTCGACTTGTTAATGGAGCAATGAGTATTGTTGTAGACATTGTTTATGCAGTTAATTGTAAGTCTCCGTGTGATTTACGTCTTGCTATTATTGTGGATTTTGATAATTACTGTGGTACTAGTTTTCGTGATGACACCAACTTAATACCTATTCCGTCAATAACATCAAACTGGAAGACGTCAAATGGTACATATTGCCAGCGAACACAAATTCCAATTGTTTTGTGTTGGGCAATTATAATACACAAAAGCCAACAACTGACTCTTGATAAAGTGGTCGTAGATATTTGTGAAAAGGAAAGTCTTGGTCTAACTTTTATTGTACTATCACGGACGAGAAGGTTGTAAGATCTAATATTTAATCCAATGTTTACCTACGAAGTACTATAAAAAAAATTGGAAAACGTGAAGATGTCAAAGGACGGCGACAAGAAGAGGAACGCTTGCGTACTATCGAAAGTACTAATTGATTGATTTTAATATAGTAGGTACGAACAAATGTAAAATTGATATCTATTTTTTTGATATAACGTTAAAAACTAAATATTATTGTTTAATATTTGTTTTTAATAAGTTGGATGATGACAAATTGATGATTGTAACAATAATGACTCTTTTAATATTTTATTTTTGAATTCATGGTATATGATCTTGATTTCATTTCATTTGGTAATATAATGTGCTATTATTAATTATTTTTATTTTTTATTTTACAGTTCTGATTGGTGATATTGAATTGTTATTGAATTTGAATAGTAATTCTACGATCAGATTCCAACGCAATACATTTTAAATCTAAGCTTCAGTCGAGGAGAAAGTCGTCTATATTAAGGGCATGTTCGATATAGTTTCTTTTTAGAAAAAATGAGTTTTTTTTTATACTTTATTGACTTTTCAAATTTTTTTATAGTATAAAAAAATTAAAAAATAAAAAATTATTCGCAAAAAAATGGATTCTTTTGACAAAAATGGCTATCCAACGTTGTCTAAACTCGTTACAAACAGCTGCAAGCACAGAGAAGTCAAAACACTTCAAATCATTTACTCTCGTGTTCTCTCCTCCTCCTCCCTCCGCCCGTGATGGAGGCGGCACCGCTTCTTGATCAGAACTCCGACGAGTTGCAGCTTATCGGAGACGACGGAGACTACCTGCCGATAAGAGGGCTGAAACCATGGTGGAGAGTTTTCTGCATAGAGACTGCGAAGCTATGGAAAATCGGCGGCCCAATAGCCTTTCAAATCCTTTGTCAGTATGGAAGTGGCTCTGTCACCACCATGTTTGTCGGCCACCTCGGAGATATTGAACTCTCCGCCTTTTCTATTGCTCTGTCCGTTGTCTGCACCTTCGCTTTCGGTCTCCTGGTTAGCCCCTCCACCCAATCTATAGGAGTTAAATGTTTCATTTGTTCTTGAATTATTACTTCGTCTTCGTTCATGTTTCAACTTGAAATGTTTCTTCTTTTGAACTTTCAAAAATACGTCACCGTTACTCAATGAAGACGATTATGTGACGACCAAGTGACGAAAAATCCACATGGCAGATGAAATATACATGTGGCAGATGGAATCATTCACCAAGCATCTGAAATCGTCCATGTCATCCAAAATCGCACGCCATGTCATCTGATTTTGGTATTTTATGATTTCAGTTGGGAAGTTTACAAAAGGTAAGGAATGAATAAATTGAGTGAAAACGTTTTTTAAATGATGACATAGACGATTTGAGATGTTTGGTGGATGATTTCGTCTGCCACATGTATATTCCATCTGCCACGTACGGTGAGGTATTTTTGAAATTTCAGTGAGTACTCAGAAACATTTTAAATGAGTAAGTGAATGAAGACGGAAGTAATAATTCAGTGACCAATGAAACATTTAACTCCAATCTATATATAGATATACATAAATATTATACACACACTTATTGAGCTATAGATTTCTGTTTTTATTGTTCTTCGTCGTTGCAGCATTTTTCTTGATGCAATTATTATTAGTAGTACCATTTAGTTCTCAATATTGCGATCATAACAAAGTATACAAATCACTAAGGTTTGATAATTGCAAATGGTGAATGTGGGGTCGTCAACGTTGAAAATAAGTAAGTAAGTAAATCACAACTCAAATATGCATGGAGATAGAAAAAATAGTTACTTGTGTGTGTTTGTAAGAACTTATAAGCAATTATTGATTGATCAGTCATTTTTATCAGTCATTTCGTAGAACCATAACTTTTTATTCACTTTTTACTTTTTATCTGCATATTTAATATGCAGGACCTGCTGCTTTTTAGGGGATAACAAAGATGCTCCTCATGGACTTCTGGATGGATCTTTTTCTTTTTCTTTTTCTTTTTTTTATTTTTTGTTTGGGTTGGGTAGCTAAATAAACATTGATGGTGGTAAGTGCCTAAGTGGAGCCAGCTAGCTAGATTTATATATGCTAATATTAATCTTGATTTATTTTTTCCATAAAAGTGGAATCTTGTTTGAACTTTTAGTATTTGGCTATTAACATTAAAATAAGATGATTAAGATTATTGCTTCAGATTCTATAATAATATATGAGCCTCTTAGGCACCTCCTTTTTGCAAATAATAAATTTTGATTTTGATGCTCATACTGACTATATTGACAGTCCACTTGCTTTTATTGTCCTAAATCATTACGCTTTTCTTTTTTACCTTAGAGTAAACATTTTCAGGTTGGTGAATTATTCTAAGATTGAATCAGAATTTAATTTACACAGTATTGCCTTGTATAGAGCTGTTTCCTAGACAAAAGAAAGTGGGAAAAAAGGAAAGGATATCTGTTTCTTTAGTCAAATGAAATATTATGCAATTCCAGTTTACTGTTCTTGTTCTTGTTGTCATCTATGGTGCACAGAAAATTTGAAAAGGATAATGTTCAGGGGCACGTTTTGGAAACCGAAAACTCTAAAAAACATTTTGGATAGATAAACATTTCACGTTCTTGTCATATAGATTACTTTCTTTCATGATTCAGTGTATTTATTAGTGATGAGTAATCCGTATGACTGCACAAATGGCACCTAATCTTGAAATTTGAGGCAAAAACTAGCAAAGCCTGACATTGATTTTGCAATAGCTCGGTATGGGGAGTGCCCTTGAGACGCTATGTGGTCAGGCATTTGGTGCTGGACAAATTCATATGCTTGGTATATACATGCAACGCTCGATAATAATCCTATTCGCCACTTGTGTTCTCCTGTTGCCACTCTATGTGTTTGCAACCCCAATTCTGAAGCTCCTTGGACAAGAGGACGAAATAGCAAATCCTGCAGGATTATACACACTTCTGATTGCCCCTCAATTGTTTTCCCTCGCCGTCACTTTTCCGACTCAGAAGTTTCTTCAAGCCCAGAGCAAAGTCCTCGTGCTTGCATGGATTGCAGTTTTTGCATTGGTTTCGCAAGCTTTTCTATGTTGGCTATTTATTTATGTATTTGGCTGGGGACCAATTGGTGCAGCCGTAGCATTCGACCTTACAAGTTGGATCACGGCCTTTGCACAATTTGGTTATGTGGTTGGTTGGTGCAAGGATGGTTGGAAGGGGTTTTCTTGGGCTGCATTTAAAGATTTATGGGCCTTTGTGAGACTCTCCCTTGCATCTGCCATCATGCTATGCCTCGAGATCTGGTACATGATGAGTATCATTGTACTCGCTGGAAATTTTGACAATGCCGTAACTGCAGTTGGTTCCCTTACCATTTGGTGAGTTTAACAAGTCCATTTTTTACGGCCTCCTAGTGCAATGATTTTGGAAATGGGAGATATGAAATTTCACTTTCTCTTCAATGAACGGTGGATTTTACTTTTCATCACTCTGATTGTGCATACAAATGCCACATTTCCAGTTTACTATATGCCAAGTGATTAGAATATTATGAATTGTTAATTGGAAGAGAAAAATAAATCTATGAGTGTTCTATCATTGTTATTTAATATTACAAGCCTTCTAATTTGTAATATCGTATATTACAAGCCTTAATTTTTGTATGCTCACCTTTTTTTCAGATGCTGATCTTTTCTTCTGGTGTAATCTTTCAGCATGAACATTGATGGGTGGGAAAGCATGTTGTTCATTGGAGTCAATGCTGCTATAAGGTTAAAAGCCAAAGATGCTTATCGATGTTTCTCTTTTGTTCTTAGCTCAATTATAACTTCAATTGAACACTTGATGAATATGATGTAGCCAACTATCCGTTTTGACGTAAACATTTTCTTGAAACTTCCATCCCTACCACCACTATTCGCGGGGAAATATTTTCATTGCAGCAACCGAATTACTCTGGCAAAATAAATTTGAAGTAACATTTTTCATTAACCAAAAAAAAAATCTGTTGAAACTTGCTTTGCCACGTCCTTTTTTTTTCCCTTTTTTAATTACATTCTATGCTGGTTTTGTTTTTTGTTGTCTACTATCCCTAACTATTTCACTGCCTGATTTTTTTTCTATTCTAGTGTTCGTGTCTCAAATGAGCTTGGCTTAGGACATCCAAGAGCAACCAAATATTCCGTCTATGCCACAGTCTTTCAATCACTCATGATCGGGATTCTGTGCATGACCATTGTCCTAGCTACGAGAAATCACTTTGGTATTATTTTTACTCATAGCGAAACTATGCAACGTGCTGTTGCTCGCCTTTCAGTCCTTCTTGGAGTTACAATGCTTCTCAATAGTGTCCAACCAGTTATATCAGGTATCAATTCAATTAGTAATGTCATTCAATGGTATACACGCATCATGTTCCCTTGCTCTCCCGTCTTAGCTTTTTCGAGCCATTTTGCAGGTGTTGCAATCGGAGGTGGGTGGCAAGCTCTAGTAGCATACATCAACTTGGCTTGTTATTACGTTTTTGGTCTTCCTCTCGGATATGTTCTTGGCTATGTGGCTAATTTTGGAGTGATGGTAAATAAATTTTTACTTGAACCTCTTTATCATGCGAATGTGCATCATAAGTCTTATTCTGGATATAATTAGAAAAAGAAAATAGTAGCCAATTCTGGAGAGCATAACACTTTCCTTCCAATCCAGCCTGCCATAATCCTAATCCAATAGTTGGAATTAGCCCCCCCCCCCCCCCCAACATCTAAGTCCCAATCCCAGAAAGACTAAAAGAAAATCAGGCATTCCTCCAGGTAAATCGATTTGATTTTATAGAAACAAAAATGGTTTGGCAATTCCTCGCGAGGGGATGAGTCAGGAGGATTGTGATAAGAGTTCTGGAATTTTGTTCATCCTTCGCCATAATAATATCTCGGGATTTGCAGTTATAACTTGGTATATCTACTATACACCCATTGACTGCAATACTAACATTTTGAGTCAGACAAGCATTGATATTTTCTATTCTTAACAAAACCATTAAAAGAATCTTATCTAGTCCCCTACATTTATAGGTGGTTTGCTTTTCTTGGTTTAGTGTTACCCATATTTTCATCATTTCAATTTTCCACGACATTTATATTCAAATTCGCTTGTAGCAATTCTTATGCTATCAATTTCTCTGTAGGGACTCTGGGGTGGCATGATAGCTGGAATAGGTCTACAGACATTGCTGCTTGTGCTGGTACTATACAAAACCAACTGGAACAAGGAGGTTCGTGTTAACGGTTTCTCCACATTGCTGAAAATGTTTTCCATGTGTTAGTCATATCGAGTAAATGTTTCTTTCACATGTTGAGGATGTTTGCGCACACACACACAGGCATGTTTTCACGCTATTTTTTTTTTCTGGTAAATTCTATTAGATATTTTTCCACGTTTGTGTTGCACTCATCAGATGATGTCGCGGGTTATTTGACAATTCTTAGTTGTGTTTTGATTGAAAAATTATCTTACCAGATATACAAAACATACAAAGCACCCTGTATTCATACTGAGAAATTACAAATTTCAGGTTGAGCAGACAACAGAGCGCATGCGGAAGTGGGGTGGGAAAGACGTAATGGAGAAATCACACGGTGACCAGCTTCCATTAAAAAATGGAATACCTTAAGAGTTAAGACTAATAAGGAAACTTGATAGTTTTTTGAAAATATTATTCACTTTATCAAATTTTCTCGTTTGTTCATAAAGGTAAATTCAGCCTCCTTGATCCTCGCCCCAAAGCCAACACATGAGTTTGGTGCTCTCCATTAACCGCTCAAATCTTGTGCACAATGAGGTCCCAGTACCTTCTACCTGGAGCTGGGCTAAAACTCGTCCACATCTCCTATCTGAACGATCATCTCCCGTCATCCTTCCAGCCTTGCCATTTTGAGCATATAAAATCATAGCACGTGCAGTTGAGTCTCGCCCCTCCCCTTTCCTTAATTACTTTATTGTTCAATGACTACCAAATTTGAGCTTATACAACATAGCACATGCAGTTGTGAAAGGGTGCGACCTCCCGGCCCCCTCCTGGAACACCAATTGCTACTTATCTTAAGGGAGATGGAAGCAGAAAATTTATGAGCTTACACCTTGAAATTCTGTGTTATATTTCGTACTAGCTAGTTCACTACTGTTCTTGTTTTTGACGATGAACATTATGGTTCTTGAATCGTTTAATAGTAGTTGAATGCTAATAAGTTCCATTCTACTATCATGTTCTTTGTAGAGAATTGTTAGATGTTCGTGCCTGAAACAAGCTTAAACGTGTTCGTTTATATGTTGAGATGATGCTTCAAGTTTAGTTCAATTACTAAACGTGATTATGGTACTTCAACAAATATATCTATGTTTTCATGCTTGGGCATGTGAATGTGACTTGAATTTTTCAGAAGGCATGTTTTATACTCGGTACTTTACAATTTAATAGATAATTTGACTTACTTTACCAAATAAGCTATCATGCAATGGAATGTATTTATGAATTGTTTGGTAAAGTGGATTCTAAAATATGGACAGTATTGAAGAAAATAAGTGTAAAATATTGTCTTTTGTACGTTCAGGTTTAATCCAACATTAGAGCATTTCTAATGCATTATGTGAATTGCTACCTAGTGTCATAGAAGATGAAAGGCTTTCGATTTAGGTAACATTGATGTCTAATGAATAGGTGATAAGTATATTTTACACGTTTATTCTAGCTTATAAAATTGATAAATAATTGTAAATTGAGTAGATTTTTACTTAATTTAGTATAAATGTTGTCATTGTAGGTTAAAAAATCCAAATTTGGAAGTACTTAGGGCAAAAAGAAAGGATTTTGAGCTTAATTGGAGTTGGATGAAGCTAGTGACGACTATCATGATGGCACGATAGTGAATAGTAGTGGTCAAAGGCACTATAGGAAATTTCACTTTTAACAATGATTTTTTTTGTCGTAGAATGTCATTTTTAGAAAAATGAATAGACTTTTACAAGACCAAAATTTTCGTTGTTAAAAGTCAAAGGTGAGTGTGGTGGTGATTTTATGTGGCTTTTAGTTTTTTGTATGTAAAAATGTTTAATATATTGTAACAGGATTAACACAAAGTGTAAGTTACAATTTCAAAAAATTATGTATACTACAATTTTTTTAAAAAAAATACATACATTGCAACCTGATTAACACAAAGTGTAAGTTACAACTATTGTAACTTATTAGATGCAAAGTGTCCCAATTTCACCGTAAAAAAAATTACATATACTGTAATTTGTCGTATTTATCTTTAAATGTCCATTTGTATTATACTTTTACAATATTTAACAAAAATCAATAGTTTTCAAATGAGATTTAAAGTGTAATACATGTAACAATCACTATTACGTGCCACTTTACAAGTGTAACGTGTGTAATAAACTCTATTACAAGTTTCTTTCGCCACTAGATATGCCTTTATCACAACCACCGGACAAAGTTTTCACCACCATGATAGGAAAAATATTACAACCGCCACCTCAAAATCACTAGATCTGCACCGCTACGATCAGATGTGATCGCATTCAACCATCATCTTCAAGACCCAAAATAAACACAAGCTCAACACTCCACCCCAACCATTGCCCAAACAAGACCGGCTTGTCACATCACTATCATAAAAATTTCTCTTCAACACTTTCTGGGCCTAAAATTTCACTTTCAAATAGAGATGTTGGAAGTTTGAGAAAAAATCCAACAAAAAGACAATACTAATAGAAACCATGGAGTATGGAGTGGGGTTTTGAATTCCATCATTGTTTCTGTTCTTGATTATTTGGTGAATGGTTGTAAGGTGGGATGAGATTTTGATGGAAAAAAGTATTCGAAAAGAAAATTTCCTCATCTTCTTTCCTACTCTGCAAGCTTCTGTCATTGTCATGTAAAATATAGATTATGATGGGATGGGTGGGATGGAATTTTGAGTTTAGTTAATTTAAACAAATTAGAATATTAAATAATTATACAGTATTTTTAAAATAAGTACATATAGATTGTAATTTTAAAAATGTAAGTAGTTGGTACAATTTCCTCTTCTATTTTTTCTCCCAAAAAGATCTTAAATTTGGGCCGAATTTGGATCCTAAAAATATAAGAATTTTAGAAGAGTTATTGAGTTTAATTGATAATCATTTTAATTTGTGATAATTTCACCATATACTACAAAATATAAAGTAATTTAAAAAATACTATTTAACTTTTTTTATTTTTAAAATACTGTTTTTTATTTTTGTAACACTTGTTGTTACATTTGTTATGTTTGTCATAATAAATATTACATTTGTTATGTTTGTTAATAACAAATGTAACACATTTATTATAATTAAAATAACAAATGTAACAATAAGTATTGTAAAAATAAAAAAACAGTATTTTTAGAATAAAAAAATATAACAGTATTTTAAAAAATATTTTATTTATTGTGGTTATTTCTGGAAAAAAAAAAACCCCCTTTTAATTTCAGTCTTTTACTTGATTTTTTGAATTACGATTGTGTTTAGATACACTAGTGTTGCACCCGTGTGATGCATGGGAGGTGTAATCACAAAAAATAATTTCTATAGTTATCTATAAAAGTTAATTAGTTATAATAAAATAATCTTTAAAATGCAATATCTTAAATCTTAATTAGTATTGAAAAATTCATGCATTTTTTTGTACCAAAATAAAGATAAGATTAATTAATTAAATTAATTAAATATTTTAAATATAGATAATTAAATTAAAACGCATTGGATAATTAATTTTGTAATGATAACAAAACTAAATTAGTTTTTGTAATGATAACTAAATTAGAAGGTAGATAGATGGACTCAAATTGAAAAACTATAAAATCAGACAATTTATTAAACGCAGATTAAGAATGAACATTTAATACTATTAAAAAAATCCATTTATAGGCCGAAAAAAAAAGAAATTCTAAATATAAAAGTATTTAAGCGGAAAATAAAATTTTTTGACGGTATACAGAAAAATCCATGTATTTTTTTTTTAAATTTTAATTACTATTACTTCTACATTCAAAAAATAATTTCTTTTTCATCTATCTTCTCCAGTAAATAAACTTTCTAGAAATCTATTGACTACACTACTAATACAACTTTATTTATTCTATTTTCTCATTACACTAAATTATATATTTTACCCAATATTTATATTCAATTTCTTTTTCAACAAAGCTTCCTCCCATAAAAATAAAAGACCATCTACAACAAAAACCAATTAAACACATTCATTCTTGAACTTTTTAAATTGCAAAATAATAAAAACTAAAAATTCCAAATTAAAATGAATAAGAATAATAACTAACATCAAAAGTCATTTGACTAATTTTTTATTTATTTATTATTCATTGAATAGAATTTGTTAATTAGAAAGATGACTCTGGAAATTTTTGTTTTTACTTTGTAAAAAATTCAAATTAAGTATTTTATATAATTTTCAACCCAATATTAATTCAATAAAATTATTATTTATTCATTTCAAGTTGACCAAACACTAAATTTTAATTAGTATTAAATCTATGCATACGTTGACCAAAACGAATATAATTAATTAATTAAATTAAATTAATTAGATATTTAAAATATAGATAATTAAATTTAAAACGTATTGAAAAATTAATTTTTACAATGATAACAAAACTTTGAAAATATGAATTTTGACTTATTTTTCTTTCACTTTGCATTGATGTCTTTTATAATAATCATGAAAATGCAATATTTTAAATATGATCTTTTAAATCGTGTCATAATAGTGTTTTAGATGAGTACAACTTTTCTAATAGTCCTATAACCATTTAATCTATTCGAAATATGTTTGGCTATTTTCTTATTTATGTTACTTTTTGTTTTTTTTTTTTTTTTTTTTGGGGTGGGTGGGTGGGTGGGTGGGGGGGTAAGTTATAAAGTAAGGATTAATGAAAATTGAATAACATATTTAAACTATGACAAAAGTTTAAATGTGATTTCTTAAATTTTAATTAGCATTGAAAAACTCGTGCATATTTTGACCAAAATAAAGATAAGATTAATTAATTATTAAGTAATTAAATTAAATTATTTAAGTATTTAAAATATGAATAATTAAATTAAAATGCATTGGAAAATTAATTTTTGCAATAATAACAAAACTTTAAAAATATCGACTTGGACTTATTTTTCTTTTAATGTGCATTGATTGTTTTCATAATAATCTTGAAAATGTGATATCTTAAATCTTAATTAGTATTGAAAAATTCATGCATTTTTTTGTACTAAAACAAAGATAAGATTAATTAATTAAATATTTTAAATATAGATAATTAAATTAAAACACATTGGATAATTAATTTTGTAATGATAATAAAACTAAATTAGTTTTTGTAATGATAACTAAATTAGAAGGTAGATAGATGGATTAATTGAAAACTACAAAATGAGGCGGTATTATATATGATAGATAAGAATGAACATTTAATGATATTAAAAAAATCCATTTATGAAAACTCTAAAAAAAAAAAATAAAAATTCTATATAGAAAAGTATTTAGGCGGGAAAATAAATTTTTGACGACTCTTTTGTTTTTATATATATATATATATAGATATCTCAAATTAGGTAGAAAAAAATCAACGTAATTTCAACTCTTTCAATTTTTTGTGGGCGGATATTGTTTTTTGTGTAACTTGAATTAATTTTGACGTGAAATGATTCTTGCCACGTGTTTTTTTCCCCTAATAACAAAAAAAAAAATTTATTTTTTTTATCCAAAAATGGACAACAATAATTCATATTATGGATAGGACAACATGGACATTTTTGCAATAAATGGAAAAAACACAAGTGACTTGCTAGATTTCGAGTAATCAATAGAATCAACAATCTCTATAATTAAAAATAATATTATCTATCATCAGTAGCACTTAATAATCGTCTATGTAACAGTAAAGTCAACTGCATATGATTAGTTAAAATAAAAATAAAAACTACAATTATTCATTTGTAAATAGCGGACCTCACTACCATAGATCGGTACTAGTAGTCTTTGGGCGTGGGTTGGGTTGGGTTGGGTTGGGTCAGTCGGTTTTGGACCCAATCCAATCCAATCCAAAAGTTTCGATTTGACACAAATTCAACCCAACCCAACCCGCATGAAATGGGTTGAACTCGACCCAACCCAACCGGCATAAGCGTCGGGCGGGTTGGGTCGGGTCGGGTCGGGTCGGGTTAGCGGTTTTAGCCAAAAAAAAATTCAGCAAAAATTGAAAAAAAAAATTCAGCAAAAATAACAAAATTCATGCGTACATCCCAAATTCAGCAACCATTTCAACAAAATTCATGCGTACATCCCAAATTATCTACTTTTCAGAATAAATGCTAAAAATGCACAAAAAATCTATAAATATATTAAGCAAAAAAAAAAAAAAAAAAAAGAAAAACATAAACAAAAAAAAATTCAGAACTAATTAGTGGCGAAAAATCTATCATATTTGAGGGGAAAATCATTTTTTTTGTAATCACCTGGCGGCTAGAGAGTGGAGAGGTACTTCGGAGACGATTCGTGGTGGTTCTTGGCGACTGGCGACTGGTATTTCGGAGTTCGGAGACTGCTGCGTGGTGACTTGCGATGGCAACCGGGCGACTGGGGATGTGACTCACAGCTACTAGCGGCTGCGTTTTCTGTTGGAGAGGACTGAGGAGGGTGGAGGGGTGGAGAGTTGAGAGGAGGCGGCGGGCGAGAAGGAGAGTGGAGACTGGAGAGTGTTTGGGGTGAATTGCAATTTGCAAATGGGTCAGGGTCACTTGTTAGATACGTAGCTGAATGGATGATTTTAGTTTAGGAGGCCCAGCAGAAATGGGTCATTTGCAAATGGGTCACTTGTTTTTCCAATTTTTTTTTTTTTAATTAATTATGTCGGGTTGGGTTGGGTTGGGTCGGGTCGGGTCGGGTTCTTGATCGATCCAACCCACAACCCGACCAGATGAATTTTGAATTAAAACCCCAACCCAACCCAACTACACTAAAAACCGACCCAAACCGCTCGAATTCGGTCGGGTTGAGCGATTCATTCGGTTTTTGCCCAGCCCTAGGTACTAGATATTATTACTCTTATAATTATTCACCTCGTTTGTTTGGTGTAAACTAGTTTTTGAAAATAAAAAATTCGCAAGGACATAATTTTTTTTTTTTTTTTTTTTGTTAAAAGTTTTAGTACTTTTTTTATTTTGCTTAAAATTTTGCTAAAAAGATGAAATTAAAGTCAATAATTAATTTTAATCACATTTTATAGGACTCACAATTTTATTAATTTTTTAATTATACATTTCATCAATTTTTATTAAAATTTACAAAAAAAAAAAAAAAATGATTTTTAGCAAAATCAAACGGATACTTAATTTGCAAGAATTCAAATACTTCAGGATGCATTAGGAGAATTAGGTTCAAAATTTTATGATGAGTAAAATGGGGGGAAATTTTCACATCTAGGCCATATTATGTTAATAATTTCATAAAAGCATTACATTTTTAAATTATAGGAATACTAGATGGGCATAAAAGATTCCATTTTTAATTTTTGCCAAATCTAATTAATTGGATGTAACAACCGCCACTTTTCACTCCACATTACCCTATTAATTAGGAATCTATATTTGACTAAAATCATGAAGAATCCTAATATTTTCAATCTCTCTCCTCCATGAAAACAAAAGCGCATTCATCTCGTATCAAGCGCAATTGTAACACCGCGGTTACATGATTATTTACAAATTTATATAAACAGATTTTGTAGCATCATTTGCAACGAATTAATTCCAATCACACTCTGTCGTCATATCACATACATGGGAACCAAATTTTGTAATACCGATTGCAACATATTAGTAACATAGACGATGAAACATATTTTGTAACACCAATTGCAACAGACATTAATTACAAAGTTATATAAACAAATTTCATAACATCAATTGCAACAAATAAGTTCCAACGATTGCTACCCCAATTAATAGATGCAATATAATGAATTTATTTCATGATGACCGCTTCATCATGTGGGTTCTTGTTTTTTTCAGAGATTGAACCTTTTGTAGGAGTGGGTGTGTCAAGGTATATTACCTTCTGCTTGGAATGAAATGGAGGCTTCTTCCCACTGTCAGGTGAGTCCTTCTTTGCCGTCGACCGAGTCATTCTGCGAGTAGGAGTATCCATGTTGGGTATCCTTGACCGGCGCCTAAAATATCTACAAATTGGGGGTTAGGGTTTCACATAATGATGAAACCCTATAGATTGTAGAGATAAGATTAGGCTGATTGCGGCAATGTCTGCGATGTAGGGTGTTGAAGATGGTTATGGAAGATGAAAATGGATTTCTCTCACCAACAGTTTTCTCTCTCTCTCTGCGAAATATATGGGATGTATATTTGTTTTCCTTTTTAAATATTATATTCTATAAATATAAATAATAATATATAAATGTTACACAATAATTTCGTAATAAAAACACACAAAAAAAGGAAATTTGAAATTATATTGTATTTACACAGTAATGGATGTAATTTCCACTAAAATGGGAAAATTAGGCCCAGCCCAATACATTTTCCATAGTCCGTACAAACAGATTCAAGTCCAGCCCAATCTATACGGTCACGGGCCAAGATATTGACATATATGGGCTGACCCTAACCCGAATTACTAGACCCATATACCAGAGGCCCAATTCAGTGACCCACTTTGTAAGCAAATACTGCACATGCAGAAACTATGGAATTTATACATAACTAGAAAATAATTATCTAAAAAGAAATTTATAAAAAGTTAAAATACACGGCGGTCGTACAATTCTATAACTACATAACAACTAGAAGTCAAAATAAAATTCTCAAATACCAAACATGAAATACGAGATGCTCACGATGTAATCAAAGTCAGAACTATCCATATCAGAGGTGACTTGCCAAGTCGAAATAAAGAATATAATTTTTTGAACACACGTGCTCTTGTATTTTCCAATTTAAAACTCCCCGTGTCCAAGTGCCAATTTGATTTAAACAGCTCATCTGGTCGAGCCAATCTATGTCCTTCGAGAGCTTCAAATGTAAAATAGACACAATTCTTGCAACAATTCGAATAATCCGAAGCCACCACAGATAGTGAATGATTGTCCCCTAAGAACAAAGCCACATCCCCAAGATTCTCCACTGCCACCCATTCTGTTACCCCTTCAACTTCTAGAAGTTTCCAAATATCGAACCTCAGTGTTCGTGGAGAATGTCGCATAATAGAATCATTTGACACTCTGAGTATCTTGAGAAGATCTCCTTCAGGTGATTCAACGAGATATTTACGTTTTATCTTTGAATCGTATCTTTCTCACGGAATAAAAATATAATCGCACGATTGTGGATGGGAAGGATTGAACGCAAATACTCTCCCGTCTTCATCTATGGAATGAAACTGATTCTTATAATGGATAATATCATGCATGCCATTATACAATTGTTCATTTTCAAGGTTCGTCCATTTCTGCAAACTTCTTTGAAATAATGCTAACGTTTTTTACGGCCGTATATTACCATCATAAAATAATCAAGAAAAGCCAAAGGATCTGACTGATAACACGGCCTTCAAAATATTGTACGGAGTGTACGGCCCTTGTATGTCATTATAGTTAACAGTAGAGGCAGGTAAGGTGAAAGTAGGTACACGCACGACTTGACATGTGAAAGGATTAATCAAGAAGAAACAAAAACTAGTATAATCAAATTCGATTGACCAGCCATGCGAAGAGCCATAATACTTTCTCGAAAAATCCCTCGAAAAATTTAATCAAGTAAAACCTCGATCAAAATCAAGATTATGGTACACAATACTTTTATCAAACTTGTCGCCTGGAAGCAACAACAACGGTTTGTCCTTATTACTCCCAATCATTCTTCTACGACGACTTTGAATTGCAACAACATTCCAATTCTTGCAAACGACGCTAAAACTCAACTAGTCGTAAATCAAATTTATTTTTCTTTCTATTACAGTCAAGATGTCAATACCAATATTTGCCCAATCTGGATTTATAGAAGATTTGCTAACCTCAATTTTTTTTGCACGCTTCCTCTTAATGCCAAGATTAGACATTTTTCTTCACTGTTTTTGACCTATACAATGCAAAGTAAAATGAAGATTAATGATTGCAAAATTAAATAATTCATGGAAACACAAGAACACATAAAATTCAGATGAATATATGATCCAACAAAGCTCGAAATTTATCAATTCAACTTCTAAGAACTAGAATAGCAAAGATAAAGAGTGAAGTAATTTTTAACTATGTGATTTATTGAAATGAAAACAAAGATGAATCGTAACACTTATTCTTTGAGTTAACTAAATGTGAGTTTGTTCTTTTCGAGAAAAGTCACCGAGTGTGCTAATTAACCAATTTTTATCGACACTTCGTTGAAAGGTAGGTTAAGTGTCTTAATTGAATAAAGATTAAAGAGAGTACCATATATAATACCAAAGTTAATGATTGTAGTTAGGCTAAATTGGAAAATTTTCATTAGTATCAGAACATACAACTCAATATTCCATCTCACTATTTAATTTGACGTGCATATGTTTAGAACTCAATTAAAACAATATATTTGTCAATTAAATAGTGACGGTGAGTACATCTGACACTACTAGAAATATTTGTCTATTATTCTTTCATAAAGAATAATTTTTATTTATAAATCAATTTAATGCTCAGAATTATTTTAAATAATTTATTTTTTCTATTTATTTTAGTTCTTTTGTCACTTTTCACACAAATGTTGGATTATAGTTGGGGAATTTAGATAAAATAACTACAAAACTAATAGAATTTCTCATAAATTCAAAGAAATGTTTACTGTAATTGAAAAAAATTTAATTTGTTGAAGTATCTTTTTCTGTCGAAACCTTAAATCCACAATTTTTTTTTTTTTTTTTGGTTAGAGATTTAGATCTGAAATCAGTAATTTTTGTCAGATTTAATTAATATTTAGCATAAAAATTCCAAAAAAATCTCTATTGAATTAGAGGACAATCTTTTATTTTTATCTAATAGAACAATTAATTAGAAAATAATCCACCCAAAAATCACACACAGTTAAGATTTGAAGCAAGATCTGAAAATAAATAAAAAAATACTGAGTTTGACATATTCGACATTAAAAAAATCCGAAAAAACATTCAATAGCAAAAATTAAAAAATTAAGTAAAATAGATGGAATATTTACCCAAGCCAAGCCTTTCGCTTGTTGAAAGTTGATTAGACTCGAGAATTTGGCAGCTGTGACTGAAGGTTTTTGTTTTACAAAAGGGCAAGAGGAGGAACACAATGGCTTTGAAGAGGCAAAATGTGGGACAACAAATTAATTTATTACCAAAAGGGCGGATTAATTTGAAAATTTTGAAATTGTAAAATGTGATGGCACATGCCACGTCCATTTGTCAATTTCGGGTGAGGTGGATTGGTGGTTACGTGCTGCACTAGTATATTTAGTAGGAAGGCAGAATATAACTAGACAATATTAAAGATACAATTTTACGGTCTTATTAATTAGAGTCCGGTGATATATATACATGCACCGAATGTCTAATATAAATCCATGGCCAACCTGCTTTGAAACTAACTAAATTACAAGTACTATACAAAAGACTGCAAGTTTCACCATAAACAAAAAAAGATTAGCAGAAAATAGCAATTACTTACAAGAAAATGACGCCTATGGAATCCAAAAAAGTAAATAAATAGTCCTAGAAAGTCTAGCAGGAAAAAATACATAAATACTCTCTGTGAGAAACCATGCCAAGAAATTCGGTAACTAAAAGATGCCTCCCACCATTGCTTTCTGATGTCTTGCGTATTGAGGGAGGATCGAACTAAAGCATTTTTAAGCTAGCTGATTATGTGAGTTGCGATTATCACTACTCAATGTGGACCGTGGGATCCAAATTGTTCCCGACTTCTCCACTGTTGAAACATCCACCATTCATCATGTATATTCAGATTTTCCAAAATGAATCATCACACTCCAAAAAGTAAATAAAGAGCAAAATTCTCTCTGCAATACAAAAAAGAAAGGTTTGACACAGATTTTCCACTTCTGGCACTTCTCCCTGCAATAAAAAAGTAAATATAGAAGCAAATTATAGGGTAATACCAGCCATCAGCATGACTGGGAGGAGACTATCCATGCATCTCTCGCTTAAGTCACTGCAGAAGCACCTAAATTACTATCCTATAGACACAAAAGAACTTGTCAAACATTAACCAATGAAATAGTGTAAACATTGAGCCCTTTCTCTAAGTTTCAACATTAAAGATGCAACAGTTTTATCTTAATAAACTTTGACACCTTTCCACAAAAGGAATAAAATTAAGACCATATTAGCAGCACCACTGTCTTTAATACTCCACACGTTTCCCTTCAAACACACAAGCCAAGTTATTGATCACACCTATGACAAGTTTCATCCAAAGACTATCAAACAGAAGATGCAGTTGGTGATTTGTCCATAAGAAATGCAACTGGAAATTGCAGAAATAGTTCTTCAGGATGTATCAGTTTGAGGGTCAACTATATTGCATAATTGTCCAAGTCACTCTTCTAAGCTTAGGAATTTTCAAAATTTAGAGGGAAAAGGCATATTATTTTTTCTTAAATGTCTAGTAGTCAAGAAAACAAACTCAAAATATGTGTTCCTAGAATTGAGATCCTATCGCTTTCGGCAGAGACTTCAAAAAGTGATCAGCTAATATAAGATAAGGAAAAATACAGCTACCAGAATGCGGTCGGAACTTGTAACTAATGATGTGGTGATATAGAGTAGCATAATAACCAAATAGTGGACCTAAATCATACACTAAAATATCAGGTTACTCATTAGTACAAGAAGTTCAGCCACGGAAACTGAAACCAAAGAAATTTGCCATATTCTGTATTTTGTAACTCCTTCAACATCTTAGTACTTGGCAGTTTCCTAGTTTGGTAGCCCCACTTGTGATGATGCAAGCCAAGTCCTAAAGATTGCTGGATTTATTTAAAACAACACGTCAGCATAACTAGTTCATTTTACATTTGCATATGCACCGCACCACCTTCTTTCCAACTTCTTTAGTGTGATGCATCAATCATAAAATCAAATGAAGTCACAACCTTTATGTAGAAATTGAGCATTTTATTACTGAATCAGCCTTACATTGGATTGTTGAGATCCTAAATTCTTAAATTATGCAAATCAGCAATTGTGGTTTGCCTCCTAGAGAGTGGCATTACCAATCAATTCGTGATGCAGGAGCAAGAGTGTATTTTTCTTTCAAATCCTTCTTGGACTAGTATTCTTAGATTAAGTTTCATTTGGACTCTTAAGGTTTGTGAAACCTAAAACAGTGACATTGTTCCAACAAAAATATCAATTGAAGAACTTTTTTCCAGTCCACAAAATTCTGTTTCAACGAGGTTAGTGAGTTATCCCATTCACCCATTGCATTGATCGGGGGCGTCAAAGTAGAGGCCGATAAGTGCATTTGTGCACTTATTATGACCTTTAAACTAAGATTCCGCTATTTTATTGAATTATTACTTAATTTTGTGGGTAGCAATTGGAGAAGAATGGACGGAAAGACAAAGAAGTGAGTTATTTATACCAAGCATTCTTCTCAAGCACAACTTTTGATATAGATATCTCCAAAAGTCAAATGATATACCATTGAAAGATAATTGAATTACGAGTCCTAGATCTCAAATCTCCAACACCTTCGACCAACAGCAGTAATGTAAAACATCATGCCTGGGCGATCGCCGGTGGGCGAAAAAGAAACGTAATTTTCTTTCTCCCGATACACTTAGGAAACCTTTGGGACACGATTTTAATGAATTTTTGGGATCTTTAGGCACAATCAGGTAAGTATATATATGAGTTATTAACTCATATCAAAGGTCGGTTTTTGTTGAGTTTGGGGAAGAGAACATTACAAGACACACAACACGGAAGATCAAGATTCATCTATCCAAGAACGAAGATCAAGATCAAGATTCCGGGTTATGAATTCCATAGTTTCTTCTCCTCCTTCTTCTCTTATTATTAGTATGTTAGGCTAGTTTAATTAGCGCTAGAATTACGATGAAGCTTGTAGTTTGAATTCTTTCATCTTGAGACTTGGTTTTTGACACTTTACTTCAATATGGTTTGAATAATTAATTTTGATTTGTTTGCATCTACAATTATATACGTAGTAATTGTATGATTGTTGTCGTGTTTTACTATCGAAGGTCGAAAGCATGCTAGACGCTATTTTAATTATTTGTATTCACATTCGTCATAGAAATATAGTCGAGTCATGCATATGAATAGGTTTAATAGTATTCAAAGAAACTGTTGAACAATCTAGGGATATTGATCTTTCACAACTCGATGTAATTTGTCAAGACCAAGAATCAAGGAAGGAAGGAACGATTATAAACGGATTGTGGATCCTAGTACTCTCTCTTCTCAATTTTAAAAATCTTTATTGACCTAATTTTTAGTTATTTGATTTATAATTAGTTTATTGTTTTAGTTCAAATTCTTATTAGTTATCTTCGGTTAAGGTTATTGTAATTCTATCTATCTCGTGGGATGAATGGGGAGTCTATTTTAAAATCGATCCGCACTGCACCCACCCCCAAGTGTATGCTTCAACAAGAATCACACAAGGGTAGATTAGAAACCTCTGGTAAAATGCCCGCCCGTAACCCCAGATTACATAGTCCAAGGATTGGCGACTTACCCATTCAATGACTTTGGCACTGGACATTCCCAATTGCTAAAAAACAAAAAAGGGATACACCAACCATCCGCTCCGAGCTGTGTCCCTCCCTGCTCATAGAAGAGAGGAACTCCCAATCAATTACACTAAGAAGGTTATTGTATAAAAACATTTATACAATAAATAAAGAATATGATCTTTATAAATATTATAAAGAATATAGACTTTATCTAATGTTCATACATGTTCACCATTCTACTAGAATTATGATGAAAGAAAACAAAGAAAAACATAAGCATAAATATAAAGACACTGTTAAAAACTTTATTTTAGATTATGCTATACATCATCATATATATAGAATGAGTATTTCAGAACATATAACTGAAGAAGAATTTGGAGAAGTTTTTGAACAAAATGAATCCAAAGGAAACTATTCACAAGAGATTTTAATCTCTGATAAAAGACTTACAAAAATTTATAAAACAAATCTTACAATCCATCCTAGTGAGGTTTTTGTTCAACCAAACTTCATCAACAAATTCATAAACAGAAATAGACATGTATACTATGGTGTCTCTCAAAAAGAGTTTGCTATACATGTACAACATACAACTGGTAAGATAGGAATATCCTTACTTACTAAACAAGACATAGATAAAGTAGAACAGAAAGTTGATTTAGATGACAATAAAAACCTATATTGGGTGACAATGATCTTGATCCGTAGTACCTTATCCGATAAAATTGATCAACCTATTTCTATGAGTTTGATCGATGAAAGGATTCAAAACCCAATTGAAGGATGTGCTTAGGATCCCTTAATGGTAACTTAGCATGTGGAAAATTGATATTCACAGCTTTCCCTAGACTATCTGTTAGTCTACATGACCAAGACTTTGATGGAATCTTATCCTTCGTACACAAATACGGAAGAACAAATTTAGTCAAAAATAACAATGTTCCCTTTTCAATCTCTTATCTTGTTAGTTATGCTGTTCATAACCAACATAATATGACAATAGTAAGAGAACCCAAAAGAATAAAAATTGATCCTTTATTCTCATACTACCTTAAACATAAAGAAACATAATTTGATTGGCTGGTTCAACCATCCAAAAAATCTGTGGAAATAGACTTAATCCAAGAAAGAACTCTTGTAAAAGAACAGAAACCTCTTTTACTAAGAACTACCTCTATGAGACAAAAACCTGAAATAAGGTGGAAAGAAGATAAACCAGAAAGTAGTCAAGAAAGACAATTGAAACAATTAAATGACACAGTCAATAAAATGGCAAAACAAATTTTGGGGAAATAAAATATGTCAATTGTTGATATATTAAGAGAAATAAAAACCTTAAAAGAAAGTATCGAAGAGATTAGAGAATCCCTAAAAAAAATTTGAATCCAAAACCGAAAAGGCTATGGAACAACATTCAGTAGTCATCATTGCTGGTATTAAAACTGATACTATCCCAAAGAATAAAATTACAAAATTTCAAAAGAAGGGGGGAAATTCCAGAAAAAAAAAAAAACCCATTAAAGAAGCAAAAAAAAAAAAAAACCCATTAAAGAAGCAAAATTCGACATTAGTTTTCTAGAATACCAATGAGTAACTTCAGGAAAAATTTAAAACACATCTATGAGACAAGCCAAGATTTAGGACTCCTAAATGTTCTCTTAGCTTTTAAAGACAATGAGCTTGATAAAATTGTTTCTATAGTTAACAAAATTGACATAGGAAATGAAGAAACCATCCTAACTGCAAAATCAGTTGGAGATTTTCCTGAAAATCAAGAACCTCTAGAAATCCCTAATGACAGTTCAGAAAATAGTTCTGATGAAGAAGTTACAATAAATGAAAGATTCTATACTAATAGAAATCCAATAATAATAAGAGAACCAAAAATTGAATTTGAAGCTCAAACATCTCAAAACCCAATTGGAGATGGAAAAAGACCTCTAGGAGATAACAATCCTAGACCTTTGCCAGTAGATGATTCAGAACCAGATTTCTTGCTAAACATGCCTAAAAAACAAGCACAGAATACTCTAATTTTAGATCTAGATTGCACTCTAGACCCTGAAAAACATATTGATAATTGGTACAGCTTTATCATGGTGGCCATGATAATAAATAAAGAAATTATAAGAAGCGAAACAAATTCTTGGAATTATGTTTTAGCAACTACCAGAGGAAATGTAAGAAGTCCATTAGTGATGATGTAAAAAACGCCATTTACAATGATTCTATAGGAAACATTCTCAGTTCATAAAAAGAATTGTTGACCAAATATACAAACAATTTACATGTCAGACTTTTAATGCTTTTAAAAGTAAAAGAACCACCATTGAAGTAACTGATGCATTAAACCATCTGGAAAAAATAACCATTTGTGATATGTGTTATTTTGAAAATTACACTTGTGAATTTTCTAAATATTTTTACATCTGTCCCTATACATAATGGAAAAATTTAACACAAAAATTTATTAGAAAACTTCTTGAACCTTTTAACCATGAGGTTATGGGTACCTTTACAGATGCTATAATTAAACAGGATAGTAATCCTGATCCAAGGATGAATCTCTTGATAGAAACATCATTAGGTTTGGCTATCACAATAGTTAGAAACCTTCTGGCAGATAAATGTAAAGAAAGCTACATAGTGAGGAGTAGCGTCAAAGCAGTTGCCAGAAATCCTAAAATATGTTGTGCAAATTATGCAGATAGAATCCTAGGAAATTATGGATGTTTTGATAATAAAAGATCCAAAAGAAAAAACTACAAAAAGAGAAAAACTTATAGGTTTAGAAAGTATAAACAACCTTATAAAAAGAAACATTTTAAAAAGAAAAAATTCTTTAAAAAATATAAGGAAAAAGGCAGAAAAACAGACACATAGAAATTTTGCCCACAGAAAAAGAAAAACTGTAGATGTTGGCTTTGTAATGAGTCATGTCATTACGCCAATGAATGTCCTGCCAGAATTGGCAATGAAGAAAGGATAAACAAGGCTTCTACCTAGTAGAAGACCCTAGTGATACAGATTCATTGTATTATTTATCTTCTGAAACAAAATCAGAATTAGAATCAGAATTTTCTGAAGATGAGTAATAAAAACATTACCAATCCAAACTCTATTTACATTCCAATTAAATTGAGTTTTGAAGGATACAGAAAATTTACCATACATGCATATATTGATACTTGGTGCATCAATTTGCTCTGCAAGTAAGTGGATTATACCTGAACAATTTTGGGTAAAATCTGAAAAAAATTTAAATCTCAAAATTGCTGATAAATCCAAAATTAAGACCTCAAAAGTCATTGAAAACCTTGATATTGCTATATGTGGATATTGCAATAATGAATTAAAAACCTTTTATTTTAAAGTTCCTACGATTTACCAACTTGAAACCGGAATAGATTTTATAATTGGTAATAATTTTTGTCAATTATATCATCCCTTTATTCAAGAAATTGAATATGTTAGTTTCACACTAAATAAAAACAAACTTTGGATTGCAAAGAAAAGAAAAGCAATAGCTTTCAATTCTATCAAACAAAAATTCTTAGAAACCTTGAAAATAGAAAATTGAAAAAGAATTTTTAATTCTTTCAAAGGGGAAAATATTGCAAAAAATACACTTTTCATAAATACCGATGAATTACAACTTTTCAAAATTAATTCAAAAAGAGAAAAAATTGCTAATCTCTTTGAAAAATGTTGCTCTATGAAAATCCTTTAGATCCTAGCATCAACAAAGGAAATTTCACTGCAAAAATCGAACTTCTTGATGAGTTCAAAGGAAAAATCATTAGATCAAAAGTTATGGCTTAGAGTCCAAAAGATAGAGAAGAATTTTCAATTCAAATAAAAGAATTACTTGATTTAAAAGTAATTGAACCAAGCAAATCACCTTTTTTTTTTCTCCTGCCTTTATGGTAAGAAAAGAAGCAGAAAAAAGAAGAGGTAAGGCTAGAATGGTAATTGACTATTCTACACTAAATAAATACACTAAGGCTGATGGATATATTCTACCTAATATGCAAAGTCTCTTACAGCTTATCAAAGGAAAAAGTTTATTTTCTTCTTTTGATTTAAAATCAGGTTTTCATCAAGTCCAATTTGATGAAGAAACTAAACCTTTGATAGCTTTCAGTTTTCAATGACATTTCCAATGGACAGTTGTCCCATTTGGATTAAAGCAAGCACCTGGAATATTTCAAAGACATATGGATAACACTTTTAAAAAATTCAACGATTTTTGTTGCATTTATATTGATGATATTCTTGTTTTTTCTGAAAATGAATTAGAACATGAAAGTCACGTCTTGCAGGTACTTAATACAGTCCATGATAATGGATTGTTCTGTCAAAGAAAAAAGCTGAATTATTTAAAGAAAAAATTGGATATTTAGATTTAGAGATTGCTTTAGGTTTTAAGCAGTTAAAACCTCATATCTTAATTCATATCCATAATTTTCCAAATGAAATACAAGATCAAAAATAGTTAATGAGAATTTTAGGATGTTTAAATTACGCTGAATCTTTTATTCAAAGTTTAGCAAAAATGAGAAGTCCACTGCAAAAGAAATTGAAAAAAGATCATAAATGGAATTGGACAAAAGAAGACAATCTTTATATGCAAAAAATTAAAAATAAAATTAAAAATTTGCCATTCCTTTATCATCCTTGTAAGAATAATAAAATGATTATAGAAACACATGCTTCACAAGATTTTTGGGGGGTAGTTCTTAAAGTTAAAGACAGTCTAACACAAGAAGAAAAACTATGTAGTTACTCGTCTGGTACATTTACAAATTCTTTTAATGACTTAAACAATTTTATATACGGTAAAAATATGATTAATTGTCGTATGTGCAACATACGACAATTGTCACCCAATACCATTCAGAGAATTTTAACTGGACTCAGGTCTATCCATAGAAGAGATCGGTCTGGAATAGAGGGCCAAAGTACTTTGATTTCTTATGTTTTTGCAACCATGATCATACCTTACACGTAGCAAACCTGCCAATTCAAATTAATTTCTGAATAATTTCAGAATATTCGAATTTCTATTTATATAATTAATACTATTTATTCAACAAATTTGATTGGTTAATACGAGTTGATTTTCTGTTACAATAGCCGGTCCAATAGCTGCTTCTGCAGCTGCAATAGCTATAACAAAAATGGAAAAAATATTTCCTCTTAATTGACATTATCAAAAATACCAGAAAATGTTAGTTTCCCAAGGAAGAGAATACAAGAAAAAGAGATCAGCAACTTTTACTTAGCCCAAGCAATGCGCTCCGAAGGGCATTGCTTCCGCGCTTCAATCCATATAGCTTACTCTGCTTTGCTTGCCTGCTGCTATGCTCCCCCTTCGAAGGATTGGAAGGATTATGTGGTTTTTATTCAATAAGATTCGAGATGAAAAATTTCAAGAACTTATTTTCTTCCAAGAAGTAGATTCAGAATTAAGATAAGTAATGACAAATATGAAAATAAGAGCTTCTCTTCGTAAAATTTGTGAAAAATGTCAACTAATCCGTATGCGGGAACACATTATAGTAATTTGTTCCAACCCGAGACATAAACAAAGACAAGGATAATCAGACTCACTAAAGGACTCGATGTACAAATAAGGAATCTGTCATCCTTATTCAATTGGAAGTCTTGATCCAATTCAAAAATAATGTTTCGCAATTTCATAATCCATTTCTAAGTGACTCATGGATAGAAATCACTAGAATTTGTATTTTTCTTTATTATTTACTTTGATCTCCGCTAATAGCCTCATATGCATCCCGTGGGAAAGGCGAAAAGACAATTTTTGAAACTTCTTGGCAGATGAATTTCAAAATTCTCTCTCTTTTACTTGGAAGTCTTCGAGGATGATGATCAACAATGTCAGATCTTCATCATTGGCAACCCTTATTCTAAAACCATTTCTACTACAGCATTCCTCCAATCATGACAAGTAATACTGAAGTTCAAATAATCTAGCTTGATGATTACATGACTTGTGCTATGGTTGTTGATCATCCCCTATGAGCACTATGACAGAAAATCGCTATTGTAGCTCTTCCCATTGGTTATCAATTGAATTGACCTCAGATTCAAGCTTTACCTTGATGAGCCGGTTTACAAGTAAATTTATCGAGGTCCCAAGGTTGTTGGATGGTGGAGTTCTCATTGAATTGGCAGTAAATGCAGCTAGTTTACTGTCATATCATTAGCGGATCCAGATGCATTCTTAATTTGAACTAAATGGTCGGTTTACTTCCAACTTGTTAAAATTTCAACTAATCTTAATATGATAGAAATTACAGTCTTTTGTTTAACACTTGTAATTTAGTTAGCTTGACATTTATTTGTGAAATTGATTACCATTGAGTGGATAATGTTCAATGCAGCTAGAGACTTACTTTTTATTAGGTATTAACAATGGACAAATGGCTGTGGCCATTCGCCAATGCATATTTTGCACTTACACATTTGTCATTGTTCAAATCAAGCCCCCTTTTGGTAATAAAGAAGTTACCGTCCCTTTCTATTGCTACTAAGTTCCCAGTCTCCATCACCAAAACCTCATTATCAACAAATACTCTTCCCCAACTCCTCGTTTCACTCCATCATAAGAGTATTTAAACGACTGTACCATATCCAAATGCGCCTCCAGTCTGCAACCCCATAGCTTTCACAAATGGTGGCAAACTAACAACATCACCACCATTCACTGTCTCCCCTAACACCGTATCAATGAGGTCACAAATGGATGTAAATTTAGGTGGCAATCGACGAGTATAAGCGAAAAGACCACGATTTAGTTGTGATTATATACAGAAGGTATGTGGTGTTCTACTCTAAAATTTACGACTGCAATTGTATTACAGAACTCGGATGGAATTCCTCCAAAACATGCAGTTTTATGTGCTAATATATATAAATATATATACTAGTACATCTATCAACAAAAAAGTAAATTTAGCTAACGCAAGCAACAACATATGCAGTTAATACCGAACTAGCAATCTACAGAACATGTCAAAAAATTCTAACATTAAACTTTAGAATACAGGGCATGTGTTTTCCATGGTGGTGTGTTGCCCCTCAGAGGTGTGTTCCGCTTTCTTTGGGGAGGCAATGGACATACCCAGATTACGCCGAGGTTAGTGGAGGGACGGACCCTTTATATGGCCGACCCAATCGGGATGGGATGTACCATGGATGTTCCCTCAATAATGGTGGAGGGGGACTTGGCAGACCTGAGGGAGCAGTATCGAATTCCCGGGGACATCGAGCTCATACTTCCGGAGCAGAACGAGCGAGCTTGTGTGCCGAGGAGGGGTTGTACCGCTTTGCATCTCAATGCGCCTTTTGGGCGCTTATGATCGCCTTTACATCCATTCTTCCGAAGGGTCTTGCGAGCCTATGGGTTGGCTCCAACACGGGTGGCTTCGAATGGGTGGAGCTGGATGGCGTGGAGTCTGCACTGTGGTTCAAACATTCGTTTGGATGAAATGCCCTCCATGTATTTCGGACCCTATACCACCGAGGAAATTGTCAAGAAAAAAGGATAGGAGGATGAGCTCGGGTGGTATTATTTTTGCCCATGGGGAGCGCACAAACCCCTCATGACGGATTGCCCTTCCTCTATAAAACAAAGTGGAAGGAGTCCCGGTTCTGGTGGCGGGTAATTGGCAGAGGGTAATGGACGACCGAGCCGAATCGATGTGTCCGGCTTTTTATGGAATAGCCAGTGAGTGAGGAACGTGGAAGTGATTGACTCTGACGCGGCTTTTATATGCTTTGATGCGTTCCCTTTTTGTTTTTTCGGGGTGCTTCCGCGCTGTGAGATATCCGAGGAACTCCTCGACTTGATCCGATCAATTTATCAGGCGCCTCCGTCGAACAAGCGGTACGGGTTTCTTCTGAACAGCGCCACTGTTTAAGTGAGTTGGGTCTCATGGCCTCAAGAGGTAATGTTCGATGTCTCGCTGGTTCAAACTCCGCTTTTATATCGCTAACAGGACATCTTGGCCTCGCAGAGGAGATCTGACAGAAGGAAAGCGTCCCCGAGGCCAACCTTGGCTGGTGGCCGGGCAGACTCCAAGCGGCTCGCGGCCGGTTCGTCAAGAAAGCAAGTGGAAGACATGAGCCGAGAGGGGCACAAGGGAGGCACCTGAGGCCCTCAAGGTGATAGAGAGGTGACAGGACAAGTGCTGAGGGAGACGAGCACTTGACGAGGAAGAAAAGACAGAGGGCAACGACTTCCCGAGGCTCCACAGCAAAGGGGGAGAGCCGTGGAGGTGGACGACGATGCGTGACGTGCCCTGCTCCGACGGGCAACGCACATTGGTGGTAAACACCTCGGGAGAGGTGAGTTTTGGAAGGTCCCCCAAGTCTCGTGGGAGTGGGGGCACTCGATGGGGGCCTTATCAGTCGTGAAGCGGCTAAGAGATTTGATAGGAGCACCGGGGCTAGGATCCCCGCATTTATGACTTCCGGTCAGCGCCTTTCTTCCCATCAACGGGTGCTTAGGCCGTGAAGAAATACTTCCCTAAGTGGGAAGAGTTTCTCTTCCAGGGGACTTGGAGGATGTGTTGGAGGCGAGCTTAGCTTCATTGTCACCGTCCGAGCTTCAAAGAATGCGGATGAAGGTGCTCGGAGAGTTCCCGACGCTGCATGATGCGGGAGCAATGAGCTTCTCAGTGCCTGTGCCTCCAAACATGACAAGGAGCATAAGAAGGCCCTAGAGGGTTTGCGGCAAAGCATTTTGGACAGCGTGTTGCTTATGAGATTGGAGGTCGACTTGAAGGAATCGATTCTAAATAATCAAACGATCGTTTTCTTACCCTCTGTTGAGTGCCCGCCATCTTCCTTTGGTAGGAGAATTGGGAATCAGTCCAGTTTAAAGTCATTTGATTTGTTCGGACAGCCGACGGGGAGGGTAGTTTCGACCGGGCACTTTCGGATTAAGCCATGGAGAAGGGGTTAGATGTGGTTTATGAGGGAGTATTCCTTGGATGCCTATTTAGAGTATACTTTATGGTCTTCCGCCTCGACTTGACCATTTTAAATCGAGAAGTGTTTTGATAGGTAAACTCGGCCACAAAGTCGGCTAGGGCACGTCCCCTTGATGGCCGATCTTCCCTATAAACAATGTCGAATTGATCGAGCTCGACGGCCCATTTTAGCAATCTTCCGAGGCTTCCGGCTTTTGCGGGACTTGCGCCTTAAAGGGAAATTGGTAAGGGACGTGGATCTTTGTGTGGTTAGGAAGCACGGCCTCAACTTTCTTGAGGTCGTAATCGTGATAGCGCTAATTTCTCCATATCCGGGTAGCGCTTTCTACCCCTATTAGGGCTTTACTTACATAGTAACGGGCGGGTTGGTGTTCCTCCTCCGGGTTAGAACCGAGCTTACCGATTCTTCTGAGACGGCGAGATATAATAGCAGGGCTCGCCCGCTTTAGGTTTGGATGTAGTGGCGCATGGCCGAGGTGTTCCTTCAAAGCACGGAATGCGGTTTCGCATTCGTCGTCCATTCGAACTCGGAGCCTCCTTTAGTATTTTGAAGAAAGGGGTGCACTTATCTCGTCGCCTCGAGACGAACTGCCGAGGGCCGCCATCCTCCCCTGTTAGACTGTACATCCTTTGGCTTTCTTGGGAACCCATGTCAATTAATGCTTGGATCTTTTCGGATTGGCCTCGATCCCCTTTGGTTGACTAAGTATCCCAAGAACTTACCCGAGGCCACCTTTAACGTGCACTTCAAGAGATTCACCTCATCCTATATGCCCGAAGAATTCAAATGCCTCGCCGGTGGCGAATATGGTCCTCTGATTTAAGGCTTTTAACTTGACATGTCATCGACATATACTTCCATAGTTGTACCGAAATGAGACGCCGAACATCTTGTTAACAAGCCTGCAGTAAGTGGCCCCCAAGTTTTTCAAGCCGTAAGGGCAATGACCTTATAGCAAGAGAGGCCTTTGTCCGTTATTCTTAACGACGTATGTTCCTCATCCGGCGGATACATTGGGATTTGATTGTATCCCGAGTAAGCGTCCATAAAACTTAGGAGTTAGGTGTCTGTAGTAGCGTCGACAAGTTTGGTCGATCCGAGGCGGAAAACTGCTTTAGAGGCGAGCTTGGTTGAGGTTAGAGAAGTCGATGCAGTGTTCTCATTTTCCCATTTGGCTTCTTAACCAACACCGGGTTGGATACCCACCCGGATATCGGCTTCTCGTATAAAGTTGCTTTGTAGGAGTGTGTCCACTTCTTCCTTCAAGGCCTCGTACTTTTCAAAGATTCAGTGACCTTCTTTTACGCTGTGGGAGGGAATTTAGGGTCGATATTGAGGCGATGGCAACTTATCTTTGCGTCGATTCCAACCATGTCTTCGTGTTTCCACGCCAAGACGCCCAGATTTTCTCGAAGGAACCTCTTGGGCTTCCTTGGGCATTTCAAGGAGGTCCTTTCCTATCTCAAGTTTCTCGTAGGTTCTCGCCATCGCACGAAAATACTTCTAGTTCCCATTTGGATGTGGCACGGGAATCAGCCCCGTTATTCTTGGATCGATGTCATCGGGGTTACCGCTTCCTCCATCGTAACATCTCCCGGCTCTTCCATTATCGCTTAGTTATCTCTATTTCTAGCAGCGTCATGTTAATCTCTTTCTTTTCCGCTTTTCTCAAGGCATTCCGGTAACATTTCCTAGCCTCGGGTTGATTGCCTCGTCTTTGTTGCTATCCCTCCTCCGGTAGGGAATTTTACGCAAAGGTGGTGGATGGAAGTTACTGCCCAAAGTTCCTTTAAGGTCGGCGGCCCAAGACTCCGTGATAAGTCGACCTACATCCACTACCAGAATTCCATGAAAGTATGGGACGCGAGAGGTTCTTCTCCCATGCTAACGGGAGGCGCACTATCCCTTTCGGGGTTACGCAATCACCCGTGAACCCATAGAGGGGCTCGGTCGACGGTTCCAAGTGGGACGCCCACGTTCATTTGCAAATCGGTACTTAAGAAGATGACATTAACCGAGCTTCCGTTGTCAATGAGCATTCTTCCCATCTGATTCCGAAGTTACCACCGTCCTCACTACTAGAGCGCCGCATGAGGGTAATGTACGCCTTTCATATCCTTATCGGTGAAGGTAATAGGGTTACGCTCTATTCGAACCCAGATGGCCTGCTATTGATGAGCCGATTAGTCATCCGGGTTCCTCGGCCTCCTTGGCATAGCTTTTACGGGCATTCCGTGTTTGCCCACCAATATAAGGCCCTCGTGGATGGTGTCAATCTCCGAATCGAGCCTTTTCCGCCCCTTGATCATGCGCGGGGCTGGGGTTGCGCCTATCCGAGGTTGTGCAGCGGCAGGCTTGAACTACGCCCGATCGCCGCCGTGACCCGGAGGCCTCCTATCCATTCTTTGGGATCGTCATCTTGAAAATTGGTTCCACGCCCCTTGCCGGGCCTCGATCTCCTCGCCTGGTGTTCATTCCGCGCCTGGCTCCTGAGTTGACCATTCTCCGATTGGCAAGTTCTTCCACTTCTCGACATTCGTCCGTGCTATGTCCATAGCTTCGGTGAACGCAGCAATATTTCGGCTGAGTTCTTTGAGTGGGAGGAATTACTGGAGGCGTGCTGGTTCCGGCCTCGTAATAGGTGGATGGAGGCGCGCCATAGTTGTATAGTCCGCCGCGGGGATCATCGCGGGGGGGTGTGAGGAGGGAGCGAGCCCTCTTGTGCAGAGGCCGCATAACTCATCCAGGACATTAGGGTCGGACGGGTAGTTTCTTCGTCGGGGATTGTCTTTGGGGAGCGATTCATTGGGATTTTGATATACCCGCTCTTGACGGGTTTGCTCCTAACCGCCTCGATTCTGTGGAGGATCATATTCTCATTAGTTATCTCCTCGGTGATCATTTCTACCAACTGGTCAAAGGTGCCCGGGTTCTTGTTGCGTACATCCCTCCGAACGGATGGTTCATGTCTAGTCGCCTTAAGGGGCTGACAAGGCCTCGGCGTCGGTTATTCTTTCCGCTGAATAACATCTCTTCATTAAAGCGGCCTAGGTAACTGCGGCAGAGGCTCGCTTGGGGCTTGTCTTTACGTCGTGGGCGTTGGACCGGGGCGATGCGGTGTTTTGAGATGAGAAGTAATTTATGAACGTCTTTTTCGAGCCGCCACTTGAAATGCTTCTGCGACTAGTTTGTTGTACCATCGCCCGCCTCCTCCCAGGACAACGTCGTGTGAAAGGCCACGCATTTCAAGGTAGGAGTGGCTCCTCGAAGGCTCATCTCCGTTTTGTAGGTGTTCACGTGATCCGAAGGGTCTCCACCGCCTGTAAGGGGCAATCTTGGGCACGCCTGAAACTCGTGTGAGGGGATGGACGACTCCCGATTTACGGTTGAGAAAGGGAGGTTCTCGTCGTCGTCATCCACCGAATGATCTCGCAGGCCTCGGATATTCTCGCCCAATGTTTGCTTTTGGAGGAATGGAGGAGGGTGCTGGCTTCTTTATTCGCCCCATAGTTCCGAGGTGGTGTTGTGGTTTCATGGTTGGGTGGGGTTCGTATGGTTGGCAATCCGACTCTCCCCTAGCCTCGGGCTTCCTCGCCTCCTTCTCGCCTATTTCGGGGGACTTTGGGGCGATTCCCTCCTTGGTGGGTTCTCTTGCGGCCATCTCCTACTCCCTTGTTCGCTTTAGCTTTTCAAACATGTTGGCGCGTATATAGTGGGTTGGGGCCGCTCTTCCAAGCTGCGGTCTTGTCCCCTCTTTTATTGGTTCGGCGTGAGAGGCTTCTCCCGCCTGCCGATCATGGGGGTGCCCATTTGCTGACTTCATGTTCTTCCCGGGATCGCCCGGATCGGAGTTCTTGAGGCGGTTCTCACCCCTTGTATGCATCATTTGGATGTATCCCCGCATTTTCTGGCGTGGTCTTGAGCCGATTGCCCTGTTGGCGGCCATCGTTCTCATTTCTCGCTTCGTGTTTGTGGGAGGCCTCCTTCCCGCCTCCCGGGGAGCTTGACCACCGACTCCATCGCTTGTTGCGGCCCTGGTTCTTCTTGGATTCTCTCTTCGCTGCTTCCACTCATCGTTTTGTGGGTCGGGTCGATCCCTTGTTCGTGGAAATTCCTTTGTTCAAGGAAAAAGAAACTTTTTGTCGCGTTTCCCACAGACGGCGCCAACTGTGACCCCCCAAAATGGTTTAACAGATCCCCACGCCCCGTGCTCACGTGTTTTTTCCACAAGAGATCGCCACGGTTTATTTAACCACGTCGAGATAACCCCCGTCCGGATGGAAGGAAGATTAAAAAGGAATATAAAATGTTAAGAACACTCTTAAAGCAAAGGTGAAAGCTTCGAGGGCCTCGGACAATGTGATTCCCTGTGGTTAGAATACTTGAGAGTAGTTAGAATCAAGGACTTGCTATATGTATACTTAGAGTAATATTTTCAACATCCTGTTTTGTGAAATGAATTTGGTATTTATAGGCAAATCTTTACGGAACGATTCTCTCCTAGATGTGCGACACGTGGCCTCATCCGATGGGTTCTTAAATAATAATCACGTGTTGAATTCTAGAATTAATCCCTAAACTTTAGGGATTAGTTTCCTTTTGTTAGTAATTAGATTATGTATTCCTTATTTAAGTTAGTTTCCGGTTTTTAAATAAGGAGATAAAGAAGGTTGTTTCCTTAAATCTCCCTAGTTTATTCTTTCCTGTTTTTTCCCTTAATTTAAATAATTTATTTTGTGGTAGAATTAAGGAGAATCAGTGGAAGATCTGCTTCTTTTACATATTCAAGCATTTTCTGATTATGAATAATAAGAAAATATAGAGTTTTCCACTCTATTAATCTACATGGTACCAGAGACACAAAAATGAAACCCTAGCCTCCTTTCTCAGCTGGTTCTGCAACCCTAAAACCGATGCCTCTCTTATGGAAAAATATGGCCTAGCCACCGGAATGGCTACCGAAAATCAAACCCAAAAATTTGAAGTCACAATTCCAGACAGCCATGGAGCAACGAACAATTCTCATCTTCCCATTACAGGTCATAAACTGAATGAGCAAAACTTCCTCCAATGGTCTCAATCCGTCATGATGTTCATGTTGGGATATTTTCTCAAAACTTGCCAAAATCAGAAGATGCACCAATTGTTGAAAGGGAAGACTTTTAGGTTGACTAAAATTACAAGTTTTCTAATCTTGAATATTTTGGTAGTCAAAACTTGGAAGGCATCTAGGTCAACTAAAATTGAACAAGTTTTCAAATCTTGGACACTTTGACAGTTTAAACTTGTAAGGAAAGGTCATTCGTTAACTATAAATTAACGTGGTTTATTCTCTTTTGTAGTAGTGGCTTGAGGGTTTTCTGAGAGAGAAAATGGTAAGCCTAGCATCCTAGTTGTTTTTCTTGTTTTCTTTGTGGGTTGTACAAAGAGTAGAAATTGGTGGGTGCGGTAAAGCTTAGGATATTATTTTTCTTGAGATACTTGGAGATTTGGGTGGGTGAAATCTATATGATTGTAACAATTTTTCATATAGTGAAAGTTTTGACAGTCCGTAAATCTTTCTCTATCTTTTATATTTTTCTGTTTCATTATATTTCTCTGAACAAGGATCTTGTGGGCAATAAAGGAATTGGTCTCAATTCTCAACAGTGGTATCAGAGCATCAGGTCGTTCAGAGTGTTGGCGCACAGAGAAGATATGTCTATCAAATATGACGTGGAGAAATTTGATGGAAGAATCAATTTTGACTTGTGGCAAGTACAAGTCAAGAATGTTTTGATTCAATCTGGACTACACAAAGTTTTGGCCCTATTTTTGACAAAGATACTGAAAACCCTAGTCACGCGAAGAAATGTTGTCCAAAAGGTGAAGCAGGCTCGGCTAACTACTCGACATCAGATACAGACAATATGTCTCTCTTTATGGAAGGCGATGATGTCGCTTGAGTAAATATTTACATCCTTGTGGCATGCGCTAGTTGCCATGATAGAGGATGTGTTACTACTAGCGGGTCCACAAGTTTGCACACGGGCATTGGGTTGATATTAATGTAAGGTGTGTGGTAGAATTGATGTCGATGGCTGATGAACTTCCAAGTAAGTCAAGCAAAGGAGTTGCACCATAATATTTCAGCAAATTTATTCGACATGAGCCGATGAAATTCTTAGAATTCGTTAATTCTAAGTGATTATACTTATATGGTAGAGTATGTTAATTCTCTGTTTTGAGAATTGGGATTGTCAAAGTGTATCATTTTTTTAAGTATCGAGATGAAGAGCTGCAGAAGAGATGATTGATTTTTGACTCGTTTTTCGTCAAGGTGGAAATTGTTGGGATATTTTCTCAAAACTTGCCAAAATCAGAAGATGCACCAATTGTTGAAAGGGAAGACTTCTAGGTCGACTAAAATTACAAGTTTCCTAATCTTGGATATTTTGGTAGTCGAAACTTGGAAGGCATCTAGGTCAACTAAAATTGAACAAGTTTATAAATCTTGGACTCTTTGAAAGTTTAAACTTGTAAGGAAATGTCATTCGTTAACTATAAATTAACGTGGTTTATTCTCTTTTGTAGTAGTGGCTTGAGAGTTTTCTGAGAGAAAAAATGGTAAGCCTAGCATCCTAGTTGTTTTTCTTGTTTTCTTTGTGGGTTGTACAAAGAATAGAAATTGGTGGGTGTGGTAAAGCTTAGGATATTATTTTTCATGAGATACTTGAGGATTTGGGTGGATGAAATCTATATAATTGTAACAATTTTTCATATAGTGAAAGCTTTGACAGGTTGTAAATCTTTTTCTATCTTTTATATTTTTCTATTTCGTTATATTTCTCTGAACAAGGATCTTGTGGGCAATAAAGGAATTGGTCTCAATTCCCAATAGTTCATATGCGGCAAAGGCAAGGATGATTACCACACTGGAGCTAAATCTGTCCTGCTAAAGAAGATCCCAAGTTCAAAGGATGGAAGGCAGAAAATAACATGGTTATGTCATGGTTGATAAATTCCATGAACAACATTGGAGAAAATTTTCTTCTCTATGAAACCGCAAAGAAAATCTAGGATGCTGCAAGAGAGACGTTTCAGCCAATGAAAATAGATAGGAGCTATCTAAAGTCGAAGGTATTCTCCATGATTTGCGTCAAGATGACCTCTCAGTCACTCAATATTTCAATCTTCTTACTCGACATTGGCAGCAATTGGATATGTCTAAAGTACATGACTAGGACTACCCCACTGATGGTGCTAGATACAAAAAAATTGTGGAAAAGAAATGGATTTACAAGTTCTTATTAGGGCTGAATAAGAATCTTGACGAGGTATAGAGCAGAATAATAAGAATGAAACCTCTTCCCAACCTTTGAGAAGCCTTATCTGAAGTCCACTGTGAGGATATGAGGTTTATGTTGGGTCACAAAACCCCCCAATCGGTTGTTGAAAGTTCTGCTCTTGCTGCACATGGACCCCAATGTCAACCTCCAGACAATTGGCAAAAGAAGCTAAGAAGACTCTGGTGTGATCACTGTCACAAACCAAGACACACCAAGGATATATGTTGGAAGACACACGGCAACCCAACAAATTGGAAGCCTAGACAACCACCTGAAAGCCGAGGCATCATAACCAACTGTGAGGAGAAGACATCATTCGAGACCATACTCTTTAGCAAAGAGCATATTGAGCTTCTTCAGAGGATGTTCAGCCACCAAACAACCACTCTAATTTTCTTTGAAAGGAACTCATTCTGTTGCCCAAATAGGTAATTTTCCTATGGCTTTAAGTGAGGAAACACAACCCTTGGATAATTGACACCGGCGCATCAAATCATATGATCCGTAATGCTACACTATTCAATACATACGGCCTAAGTTCTAGAAATTTCATGATTCAAATTGCTGATGGATCATTGTCTAAAGTGGTAGGAATAGGATCGGTTACTATCACCGATGACCTGACCGTATAATCCGTGCTCTTGGTTCCTAATTTGACTTGTAATTTGCTGTCCATTAGCAAACTCACCAAAGATTTGAATTGTGTCGCTGCTAATTGTTTCTCAAATCATTGTGAATTTCAGGACTTGAAATTGAGGAGGATGATTGGCAATGCTAAGGAATGTGTAGGGCTCTATCTTCTTAACGGTCCTATAATCCTAGAGAATGAGCTCAAAGTGCAAGTAGTGTTTCATTTCCAATATTTTCAGTTTTGTTTAATAACAATAGTGCATCATTGGTAGGCAATGCGACTGCTTCAACCCATTTGGAGATGTAGTCGACAGATGGTCCACTCTAGGACATGTGACATGCCATGTGTCTTGCCATATTTTTCATATATTTTTCAAATTTTTGACACTTAGGGATACTTGGGGACACTCCTCCGGGCATTGTTCAATATGTCATGTGGTATGTCCTATATTCAACACTCCTGCGTGATCAGTGTAGACTATCACCTTTGATCCAATAAGGTATGATCTGAATTTGTCAAAGGCATAAACTACAACCAAGAGCTCCTTCTCAGTAGTGGCATAGTTGGGCTCTGCATGAGTCAAAGTTTTGCTAATATAGTGTATTACATGAAAAAATTTATCCTTTCGCTATCCCAACACTACTCCAACTGTATAATCGCTTGCATCACACATTAATTCAAACAGTAGACTCTAGTTAGATGCAATTATCACAGGTGCTGAAATTAGCTTCTCTTTTAGAGTGTTAAATGCCAATAAACACTCTTCAAAGAAGACATAGGACACATCTTTGACCAGCAGAGTACACAAAGGTTTTGTGATTTTTGAGAAGTCTTTAATGAAGCGACGATAGAACCCGGCATGCCCAAGAACGCTTCTAATACCTTCGACAGAAGTTGGTGGTGGTAATTTCTCAATAACCTGAATTTTTGGCTTTATCCACTTCAATCTCCATAGCTGAAATTCGATGTCCCAACACGATACCCTCTTGAACCATGAAGTGACACTTTTCCCAGTTAAGAGCTAAATTTGTATCTTCAAACCGCTACAAAACGAGGTGTAAGTGCTCCAAGCACTCATCAAAGGATAAGATCATCCATGAATATTTCATTGAATTTCTCCACAATATCAGAGAAGATGGCCATCTTGCAACGCTGAAAAGTGGCAGGAGCATTGCATAAACCAAAAGACATCCTACAGTAAGCAAAAGTACCATAGGGACACATGAATGTGGTCTTCTCTTGATCTTCAGGTGCTATTGGAATCTGATTATAGCCGAAGTATCCATCTAAGAAGCAGAGTCTTTCCAACATCTGATTAATAAATGGAAGGGAAAGGTGATCCTTCCTAGTAGCAGTGTTGAGTTTGCGGTAGTCAATGTAAACTCTCCATCATGTGATTGTTCTGATTGGAATCAATTCATTCTTTTCATTCTGAACCAAAGTGATACCTCCCTTCTTTGGCACTACTTGAACTGTACTCACCCAAGCACTGTCTGAGATTGGGTAGATAATGCTGACATCCATTAGTTTCATGACCTCTGCTCTGACCACTTCTTTCATATTAGGATTTAGCCTCCTCTGACTGTCAATACTTGGTTTAAAATCATTCTCTATGAGGATTTTATACATGCACAGTGTAGGGTTGATGCTCTTGATGTCAGCAATACCAAAAGCTGTCTTGTGTTCTCGAAGCACTCGGAGTAATTTTTCCTCTTCAAGCTCACTAATAGAATTAACGATTATCACAAGCAAAGTAGAGGATTCTCCCAAGTAGGCATAACAGAGATGAGATGGCAATTGTTTGAACTCTATTTTTGGAGGCTGTTGAACAAAAGGCAGATGTTTTTTAGAACCTGTGCCCAACTCCTCAAAGCGTCGTCGGCGTATATAAGGAGGACTAGCTTCAAGATATATTGCACACATCTCAACCTCACCATAATGGCGTGAGTGGATTGAGAATGCACAATACAGGCCTCCAATAAATTTAATGAATTATTGAGTTGAAAATTTTCATGAACTGCATTATCAACCACATCAACTTTGAAGCAGCTATCTGACTGACTCAATTGGATATTTAATCGCCTTGAAGACATCAAAAGTGACTTGCTCTTCACTAAGCCTCAGAATGAGTTGGCCTTTTTGTATATCGATTAGCGCTCTACCAGTGGCTAAAAATGGTTGGCCAAAAAGAAGTGGCACATCTCTATCTTCCTCCATGTCAAGAATGATGAAATCAGCAGGGAAGATAAATTTGTCCACCTTTACTAAAAGATCTTCAACAACTCCTCTTGGATGTTTGATAGACCGATTAGCTAGCTGTAGAGTTACCGTAGTTGCTTTAGCCTCCCTCAAACCTAATTTCCTGAAAATAGAAAGTGGCATCAAGTTAATACTAACTCCTAAATCACACAAAGCTTTATCAAAACAAAAATCTCTAACTGTGCAAGGTATTGTAAAACTCCCTGGAACTTTTAGTTTAGGAGGTAGTTTATTTTGTAAAATCGCACTACACTCTTCTGTCAACATCACCGTCTCATGTTCTTCCATCTTGTATTTATTTGAAAGAATGTCTTTCAAGAACTTTGCATAACTGGGCATCTGAGCAAGTGCATCTACAAAAGGGAGGTTGATATGTAGTTTCTTGAAGATTTCAAGAAATTTTCCAAATTGCTTGTCTAACTTGTGCTTTTGTAACATCTGAGAAAATGGGATTGGAGGATCATATGGTTTGATAGGAACGATTGCCTTAACCTGTGGTGTACCTGAACTCTCTTTAATATTTGTTATCTACCCAGTCAGTTCCACGTGCTCCTCATCAATGAATGGTACATTTTCTTTATTTGCAACTGATCTATTTACATGGATATTTGGTAACTGATCCCCACTTTTGGTAGTAATGGCTTTAACATGTTCCTTGGGATTCACCTCTGTATTGCTTGGCAAAGTACCTGGTGCTCTGCCTGATAGAGCAACTGCCATTTGACCCATCTGTGTCTCGAGATTCTTTATTAAAGCGCTTTGATTTTGAAAATGTCACTGTCTGTCTCATAAACTGATCAATTTTCTTGATAAATTTACCGAGTAAGTCTTCTAATGATGTACTCTTTTCTGGCTGCTGAAACTGTGATCTAGTATTATTCTGATTATCCCTCCAAGAGAAATTTAGATGGTTTCGCCAACCTGGATTATAGCGTTGGAATATTGAGTTATTTTGTTGACGTTGACCACCTTGAATATAATCGATCGGCTCAGGCTGTAGTGATAGAATAGAACATTTTGATGTACTATAACTAGCTCCGCATTCTTCACATGTCGATTTTTTTATTTGCACCGCATTGGCTGAATATGACATATTTTTCACTTTGTGTACCAATAAATCAATCTTTGCAGATAACGCCGTGAAAGTATCTATTTCATGTACTCCTGCAGTTCTCTTGTATACGACTCTGTCTGATGCCCACATGGAAGTGGTGGTAGCTACTCTTTCAAACAACTCCAAAGCTTCAACTACTGTTTTGGTAGATAAAGAGCCGTTAGATAAAGAATCGATCATGCTTTTAAATGAAGGGAGTAGTCCAACATAAAAATACTGAATTTGTTGCCCCTTGCCAACACTATGATGAAGACACTTCCTTAACATATTTTTAAATGTGTTCCACACTTCATCAAAAGATTCTGTTTGACTGTTGAAATATGGATATATCATGCTTCAACTTCAAAACTTTAGTTGGTGGAAAGAATTTTGTGCAGAATTTTTAGACTAGATCATTCCAAGTGGTTATGCTATCTATTGACAGTGAGTCCAACCACTCAAGAGCTTTGTCTCAAAGAATATGTGGGAACAAACGTAGCTGGATGGCGTCGTCTGAGATTCCTTGATATTTGAAGTGTTGACACATTTCTAAGAATCGTGAACATGTGTATATAGATTCTCATCGGTCCTGCCAAAGAATTGATGTCCATTCTGAAATAGATGAATGATGTTAGTCTTCAACTAAAAGTTCAACTGCCCAAAAGGTAGGTAGACAATGCTAGATTGGCATTGGATGATCTATGAAGTCAAAAAGTCTCCAACTAGCATATTGTCTTCATCAATCTCCTGTCTTGCCCGAGCGATCTCGTTATTCATTTTGTCTTACTGTTTTTTGGTCTTTTGGTGTGTTTTTCTTGCCTCTTTGCCTACGATAAAAAGTGTGTTCAATCTCTGAATCAATTGGAATTAGAGACTCGTATCTCACACTTCGCATGCAATGGTCTAAAAAGAAACAAAGAAAACACTAAAATAACTAAAGAAAATAGTGATAAATAATTAAACAATTAATTAAAGTTCGAATTAGTACTAATATAACTGAAAAGAACTAAAACTAAATCTCTGACAACGGTGCCAAAAACTTGTGAGTGATTTTATGTCTTTAATATTCTGCAAGTGTACGGATCGCACAAGTAATAAAATAGATTATGAGGCCAAGTATCGTTCCCACAAGGATTTAGATAGTTCAGTTGTAATTATACTAACTTTAACCGAATCTATTAACTTTGAAGGTTTGATAATTAAGAACTAATTCGAATAATAAACTAAAACAATTAAATAATTATAACTCAATTAAGTAAAAAATAGATTTATGAAAATTACTTATTTTTAAGAAAGAAAAGTACTATGATCCCGAATTCACTTATAATTGTTAATTTCTCTATCTTGATTCTTAATTTTGACAAATTACATCAGTTATGAATATTAATATCCCTAGATTATTTATCAGTTTCTCTCAAATAAAATTAAACCTATTCATAAATATGACTCGACTATATCTCTATAACGAATGCGAATACAAACGAATGCATTAAAATTCTATAGATAATTAAAGATTACCTAAAGCATAGTGGTATATTTCTATTCCCTATCGGACTTTAAGATAATTAAAATATTGTCTAGCTTGCTTTCAATCTTTCAATAGTAAAACAAACCACAACACTCATACAATTACTACATATATAATTGTAGATGAAAAGAAATCAAAATTAATTATTCAAAACTATATTGAAATAAATCGTCAAAAAACCAAGTCTTTAGATAAAATTTAAACTACAAGCTTCATCGTAAACTTAGCACTAAATAAACCAGCCTAGCATACTAATAATAAGAAGAAAAAATATAGAATTCATCACCCAGAGACGAAAAAAAACTCAATAAAAGATGATATCTTGATCTTAATCTTTGTTGAATTCTTGAAAGAGCAATTCTTGATCTCTGTTTGGTGTTTTCGTCTATTGCTTTAATAATCATATACTGAACTAAACAAACCCATATTTACACATTCATACTCATAATATATTGAACAAATTTATCATTGGGAAACAAGTCAGTGGAAATAGTGAATAAATTGTGCAAGTCAAGCTCAATAGCTTATGCTTAATATAAAAAGAAAACATCATAAAGAAAATTACCTGCCAAAACAACATATTGTGTGGAATAATGTTTCAGGAGGCAGATCATCGGTCGTCGTGATTTGGAAATTGGTTCCCAGACATTTGGCTGGATTTATGCTAGATATATTTAAGATGACGTTTTTTCTTCATTTCTCCAGATTTGGAGGAAAAATATAAATATATTGTGGAGAAATTACAGAAAATTCCAAAAATGGCTTTTCAAAAGAATTATGGAGAGTAAAGATTTACGAGTGTCAAACTCGATACTTTGATTGCTTGTATCTCTATATTGAGTTGAAATGGGGGAAGCGAGTCGGTTTTTCAACTCGTGGCGAGTAAAATAGATTTATTCAGGGATTTTGCGTAAATGGTCCCTAATATATGTTCTTAGTGCGTTTTTTGTCTCTAACTTTTCATTTTTGGCTAGGAGGTGTTTAACCTATGCCATTGGATGCAAAAGTGGTCCTTATGGACAGATTCCGTTCAAATGCACAATTAATTACGTGCATGGAATGGACTCTCTTTTAATTTGTTTTTACCGCAATAGCTGACCAAGCCCTTACAACTGAACAAGCTGAACTGAAGATTGTGCGCGCACGAGAATTTTAGAAGCGAAATCTTAACAACAATCAAGAAAAGCACAACAAGAAGAAGGGCTTCTATCCTAGCTCAATCTCAAAAGTTGGCAATGGAAGTAAACTAAAGACACAATAACTAATAAAAGACGAAAATTTGATCAACATACCAATACGCACCCGATATGTACAAAACTTTGGAAGAATCACAGAGGTGACTGTTTAAAAGGAACATGACTCTGTTATTCCTGTGGACAATAGGGACATATGACAAAAGACTATCCAGCTAGAGCAAACAAGATCAATCCACCAGCCACAGCTAGAGTTTTTAACATGGAAGTCACCAGCAAGGTAGAAAGTCCTGCTGTCATTTCAATGGACAGTGAGGTAAAATGGCAATCACTCTCTTTGATTCTGGAGCTACTTGTTCACTTGCATCTCATTTTTTTATTCCCACCACAAAATTTTCTCCACATCCTATTTATGATAATATCCAAGTTACTATATCGTTGGGAAGACCACAAAAGTTAAATCAAATAGTTTCTAATGCTCCAATTCAATTAAGCAGTCAACATTTTCCTGCTAACCTAATTTTCTTGGATTTGAAGTACTAGGATGTCACTCTTGGCATGGATTGGTCTGTCCAGCGATAAGTGCATTTTTGTGCACTTATTAGGACCTTTAAACTAAGCTTTTATTCTGTCATTTTATTGAATTATTGATTAATTATTAACGGTCATATTTCGATCGCTTGCAATTTGGTCCCCAATTTTATTTTTATTTTTGTTTTCAAACGGCTATAATTTTTTTTCCATATAAATACCCCATAAATTATCTATATTCTCTTCACAAATCTACGAAGTCTCAACTTACAATCTTACATTCATACAACAATCGAAAAAAATTATATTGTGTAATTTATTGTTGAATTTCTACATTTATAATCTTATTCTTCTACATCCCTACAATTGTCAATATACTTTCTAGTATTCTACATCTACATTTCTTTTCTACTTCTACATTTCTGTATCTACAATTATTCATGGATCAATACAATTTTCAAGGAAGTGCCAGAGTCAGTGTGAAAACCAAATTCAAGATGATTTTAGTAGTTTAAATAATGTTCCAATTCCGAATTTGGTGATGATTTTGGGTGTGTTGGTAGTTTTCGATTTAGATGATATTGACGAAGAGTTAGAAACGACCAACACTACTCAATCGATTTAAACTAAGAGCCGCAAAACAAAAGGCTCGATGTTTCATTTCAATAGAGTGGAGACCGGTGCATCTGCGGATTTAATCTTCATATTCGATTTTGGACTGTTTAATAGCAATTAGAGAAGAATGGATGGAAAGAGCAACAACTTGGTGAATTCGACAAGTAAATGGAGTTTTTGAAGTGAATATTAAGAGCCAAACATTGGAGCATGAGGAAGAAGATAAAATCAACAAATTTAAGGTGTTTTGGAGTGACAATGAAGAGTTGAATCAATGGATCAAACACTAGAAAGCTAAAGAACCGAATTGAGAAACTACCTCTGACAACATGTGGGGAAATTCGAGCACAAATTTTGATATAGAAATCTCCAAAATACAAATGATATATCATTGGAAATATAATTGAATTATGAGTCTAACACTTTTTACGGATTTCAATTTGGAGTTTCCTACAAGAAGTTATGGCCATTTGAAAAGCAGTCGTCATGAGAAGAAAAAGCGTAAGTGGGCGATCGCCTTGAGATTAAATATGGGCGATCGCCCAACACCCTTTTCAACGGCGAATGCAAAAGAACATGCCTGGGCAATCGCCCAGTGTAAAATTTGGCTGCGGGAGAATTTTTTTCCTTTTTTGAGTTCGACTCCGATTAGGTAACTTTTGGCCCACGTTTTTAGGTCTTTTTGGCATCTTTTGGGGTACCATTAGGGTATTATATATATGAGTTGTTAACTCATAATAAAGGAGGAGGATTTTGGAGAGAAAAACACAAAGACGGACACAAGAAAGCGAAGATCAAGAACTAACCTTTGAAGAATTGAATGAAGATCAAGATCAAGAGTTCTTCTTATTCAAGTTTCTTCATATCAAGGTGATGAACTCTATGTTTTCTTCTCCTCTTTCTTCTCTTATTATTAGTATGTTAGGCTAGTTTCTTTTGTGCTAGGATTACGATGAAGCTTGTAAACTAAATTCTTCCATCTTAAGACTTGGTTTTGACAATTTATTTCATTATAGTTTTGAATAATTAATTTTGATTTATATGAATCTATAATTATATGCGCAATAATTGTATGATCGTTGTGGTGTGTTTTACTATCGAAAGATCGAAAGCATGCTAGACACTATTTTAATTATCTTAAAGTCCGATGGGGATAGAAATATACCGCTATGCTTTAGGTGATCTTTAAGTATCCATGAAATTTAATGCTTTCATTTGTATTCGCGATTCGTCGTAGAGATATAGTCGAGTCATGCATATGAATAGGTTTAATTTTATTCGAGAGAAAGCGCTAAACAATCTAGGGATATTGATCTTCATAAGCGATGTATTTTGTCAAAACCAAGAATTAAGATAGAGGAATTAACGATTATAAACGGATTCGGGATCCTAGTACTCTTCTTTCTCAATTTTAAAGTAATCTTTATTGATCTAATTTTTAGTTATTTGATTTATAATTAGTTTATTGTTTTTAGTTCAAATTCTTATTAGTTCTTAAACAACAAAATCATCCAAAGTTCATTAGATTCGGTTAAGGTTAGTATAATTGGTGAACTATCTAAATCTTCGTGGGAACGATACTTGGACTCATAATCCACTTTATTACTTGAGCAATCCGTGCACTTGCGTAATTATTAAAGATCCAAAATCGGCGACACCAACTACCAAGTGTTCATTGACTGCAAATAGAAGAGCATCTGATTTTGAGAATAGAACCAATCTCATTTAGTAGCAACTCTTATAATTACCTTATCTCTGCAGCAAAAGCTAGGCAATTCCTCAACAAGGGCTATGATGCCTATTTCGTCAGCTTGAACCAAATAGGTGTTAAAAGAACATACTCAATTGAAACCCTCCCAGTAATAAATGACTTCTCTGATGTCTTTCCTGATGATCTTCTAAGACTTTTCCCTAGAGATGGCAAACGGGTGGCCGAGTCCGTCGGGCGGCCCGGTCTGTAAAAAGACGGACTCGGGCCGGCCCGGGCCCGTCGAACGACGGACCCGGTCCCTGGACCGGGCCGTGAAATAAATCACGAGATGAGCCTGGCTCAGCCAATGGATCCAGCCCGTGGACCGTGGTCCATTTGGGACCAATTGTTGCAAATTGCAACGGTCATATTTCTGATCGTTTGCAATTTGGTCCCCAATTTTTATTTTTATTTTTGTTTTCAAACGGCTATAATTTTTTTTCCATATAAATACCCCATAAATTATCTATATTCTCTTCACAAATCTCTGAAGTCTCAACTTACAATCTTACATTCATACAACAATCCGAAAAAATTATATTGTGTAATTTATTGTTGAATTTCTACATTTATAATCTTATTCTTCTACATCCCTACAATTGTCCAATATACTTTCTAATATTCTACATTCTACATTTCTTTTTTCTACTTCTACATTTCTATTATCTACAATTATTCATGGATCAATACAATTTTCAAGGAAGTGCCGAGTCTGTCGAAAACCAAATTCAAGATGATTTTAGTGGTTTAAATAATGTTCCAATTCTAGAATTTGGTGATGATTTTGGGGTTGGAAACACTGGTCCAAGTTTCGATTTAGATGATATTGACGAAGAGTTAGAAACGACCAACACTACTCAATCGATTACTAAACTAAGAGCCGCAAAACAAAAGGCTCGATGTTGGGATCATTTCAATAGAGTGGAGACTGATGTATCTGCAGATGGGCAACCAATTTTCAAAGCAGTTTGTAAATATTGTAAACAACAGTTTGCATGGCAAAAGGGTGGTGGAACGAGCCATCTTAACTGGCATTTTCTGAAGTGTATGCAAAAGCACGGAGGAGTTGATACCAACTAAGCACAACTACAGTTCGGATCTCCAGGTGGATCTACTAGTTCTTCTCCCAATCTTAACAATTGGGTTTATTCACAAGACTCTATGCGCCATGAAGGCATGTGTCAGTTGGTGGCCAGTGGTGAGTTCACGCTTAGCATAGTTGAAAGCCCTCACTTCACACGGTTTGTACAAAGGTATTTTCAACCAAGGTATTTACCCTTTGCTAGAAATACTCTTCGTTCTGATACTATTGCTGCATGTAATAAATGAAAACAAAATATAAAAAATGATTTAAGTAAATATCCTGGTGTTGTATCATTCACTTCAGACTTATCGTCCGGTCTAAATCATAAAGGATATATTGCTGCTACTTTGTAGTTTACATTATATTGATAAACTATGGATTATGCATAAAAGAATAATTGCTTATAAAGTAATTGACTACCCTCATAATGGCATACAAATATTTAATTATTTAATGGCAATTATTAAAGAATTTAATTGCAAAACTAGAATTCGATTACCACATTTGACAATGCTCCGCCTAACAATATTATAATAGAAAAGTTAATTGAAGAAATACATCCAAATTTCGGTAGAATTTTGTTTCATGTTAGATGTGTTTGCCATATTTTTAATTTAATTGTCCAAGATGGTTTAAAGTATATAGGCCCACAATTAGAAAAAAATTAGGTATGCCTTAAACTTTATTACTGCTTTACCTACTAGAAAACAAGTATTTGATGAATTATGCGTAGAAAATTCTCTTCCAACTAAAAGTATATGTACAGACATACGTAATAGGTGGAACTCTACTTATTTAATGCTTGAATCATGTGAAGGTTATGAACATTGTGTAACTGCTTATTATAATGGCCGACATTCAAACGCTCCACAATACGATTTGCAACCATATGATTGGCAAATTGCATTTCATGTTTGAAAATTTTTAAAAGTATTTTACGACGCCACAAACGCAAGTGGTGGTGTATACCACCCTACTAGTCCATTAGTTTTAAATCATTTTTATTTTATTGCAAATAATTTTAATAGATATAAGACGTATGCGATTTTTTCTGATATTGTTGAAACACTAGAAATGAAGTTTAGAAAATATTGGGAATACCTGCCTATGTTATTTTCGTTAGCGTCAGTTATGGACCCTAGAGTAAATTTAAAAGGTACTAAACATACTATTTCCGAAATTTCTAATAGTTTTGAGTTACGGTAATCCATTAACTTACGGTAATTTAGAAAAAACATTATGTGAAATGTACGAATTTTATGCTGAAAAAACCGGTAGGAACGTTAGAAGACCTCATGCACCAAACCATTCTTCTTCTTCAAATAACCCTAATTCTAATGATTATTGGAGTTTCCTTATTTATATGAGAACTCAAAACCCTAGTTCTTCTTCTTCTTCTTCTTAGCTTTCCCGTGCCACAAATGTTGAAACTAATATTAGAGATATACCGTTAGAGTTAGCTAGATATTTTGGTCACGACATTCTTAATTTGTTAGATGAAGACAAGAGGAATAATTTTGATATACTTAGGTGGTAGAGACAAAACGAGCGCCAATACTCAATTGTTTCTATTATAGCACGTGATCTACTAACACCTCTGGTATCAACTGTAGCATCGGAGTCTGCTTTTAGTACAGATGGTAGGATTCTTAATGATTTGAGGTCAAGACTTAAACCAGACATATTAGAGAGTTTAATGTGTTTGAAAGATTGGGAGGATGCAGAACCTCGAATCCAAGATAAAGTAAGCCTGATATTGGCCGAAGAGATGGACGAACTGAATACATAAAATGTAAGTATATTTATTATTTTGTATAAATTCATTTCATTTTTATTTATTTTAACTTGTAAGTTTTGATATTTAAATTTACAAAAAATTGTACACGTAACAACTTGTTTGTGTACAATTTTAACTATGCCTACGCTAATAGTAGCCGGTCCCAAGCTCGGAAAAAGGAGGAGGGTTTGAATTTAAAATTTTATCTTGACTTATTTCTTATTTTTTTAAACTTAAAAAAAATTATTATTTCACGTGGGTCCGCGGACTGGCCTGTGACTCGCGGACCACGGGCCGGTCCGGACCACTTTTTTTATTCATCCGGTTCGGCCGATTACCATCTCCACTTCTCCTTGATAGGGAAATAGAATTCACAATTGACCTAGTCCCTTGTACGAGACCTATTGCCAAAACCCCATTGGCTCCAACTGAATTGAAGGAATTAAAATCCCATCTAAAAGAATTACTTGACAAGGATTTTTATACAACCCAACTGTTCACCTTGGGGAGCTCGAGTCCTATTAATTAAAAAGAAGGACGGGTCCACGAGGCTATGTATCGATTATCAAGAATTCAATAAGGTCACCATTAAGAACAAGTAACAATTACCAAGGATTAATGATATTTTCGACCAACTTCATGGAGCAGCAATATTTTAAAAGATTGACTTGAGATTAGGATATCACTAATTGAGAATCAAGAATGAAGATGTGCCTATCACTACTTTTACACCAGATATGGTCATGAAATTTTTTTGGTAATGTCGTTCGACCTTCCCAACTCTCCTGCGGTTTTTAACACCAGAAGGTTATCGCCTATGCTTATCAGTAGTTGAAGTCGTACGAGAAGAACTATCCAACCTACTATCTTGAGTTGGCAGCAACAATCTTTGCTCTCAAAATTTAGAGACGCTATATGTATAGCGAGTGACCATAAAAACTTGAAATATATTTTTACTCAAAATGAGCTTAATATGAGGCAGGGCGATGACTTGAGTTGGTCAAAGATTACGATTGCATAATCAATTATCACCCAGGAAAAGCAAACGTAGTTGTTAATGCGTTAAGTCGAAAAACGGATTCAAAGTCCTCAAAACTAAATGAGGAGATGCATAAATTCAACTTGGAACTCTTGCCCAGGCGACACTCAACTTTTTGCACTAATTGTGAAACCAACCTAAAGAGAGCGCATTCTAAAACGATAGAAAAGTGGTGATTACACATAGAGTGCAAAATTTCAACAAAAAGAAGGTTGTATGTAAACGAAAGATCTCGAAATGGAGGTTGTACATAACGAAAGAGAAGCTTAAGCAAGTGAGATGGACAACTTTGTGTAGAAGAAGAAAAAGAAGCCCCCTGGGCATAGATGGCAAGGGGAGGGATGGTAAGTGCTCGGTAGCGTCCGGGTGTAGAAGAATCTTGGATTTGTTCCTTGTGGAAAGAGAGTTATTGAGATTTGCTCATGCTTACATAATTCCCTCCAAGGCACATCCTCGCGATTTAAGGCCTCCGGTAGCGAGGGGGTGGTGGGGCTCCTTGGGGTTGGGGTTATCAACCTTTTTCGATCAAAACAAAAAAAGAAAAAGAAGAAGTTAAAAAAACAAAAAAAAGGCCCGTGCTCACGTGGACACTTAAGTGCCCACATGGGCACTAGGGCGCCCCAGTCTCCATTTATTTGTCCGCTTATTTTATAATTTTAATTGTTTTTTCTTTAGTTTACAAAAAATTTACATGTTAAATAATTTTATAGATAAATCTACTTAAAGTGAGTTGGGACATGACGAGATGATGAATCAAGAATAAATTTAGCGGAGCAAAAAAATTTGTTCATGTTTCGTGAAGATGAATTTTTTTTAGAAATACTCTATTATGTTCTGATTCTTTTTATGCCCAGTAATTTTTTAAATTCTGTTGTATTTTGGTCGCTATATTATATTGATTATTGTATAGAAACTGATACGTCATAGTATAGAGAAGGCCATGATATTTATTGATAAGTAAACAAGGGACCAATTATTGACATTGACATTTGCGCGGCGCATGGATGATATTTATACCATCGTATCTCAGCCTTTAGCCTTGAGTGCTACTCACCACGAGTCCACTTTTGATAATATGGTTGTAGACTATTTTTGGGAATGACTATTAAATATATTATCACTATGGAAAGTTAATCTTTAATAAAGTTTCAATCTTTTGATTTTAGCATTGTAATTATTCGAATTTATTATATAATTCACGTAGAAAATAATTACTTATTTATTTCTGCTCACTTATATGATTAAGAAATACTCCATTTAAACCATTGAAAGACATCAAAATTAAACTTTTAACTATTTTATAATATGGTATGAAATTTGTTGGCGGATTTATATGTAAAGTGACTTCAAAATTGTAGAAACAAGAAACCGGATGAAATTGGATGAAAAGTAAGTCGAGGCAAGTGTTGAACACTTTGTTCTTAAGTCAAATTTGCCCCGTAATGGTGCCTACGATTTATGGCAATCGACTCCCAAGATACAACGACTTCCACTTGTGTTTGTAGCACTTCCAAACACAATTACAACGAACCAAAATTGGTTTTGTACTCCAAAGGATGAAGGTGAAATGAAAACCAGAATTTTTGTGCAACTAAATGCAATAATCTTGGTTCAAATGATGAAAT